>PVKE010046072.1:0-12377 GCA_004027555.1 Craseonycteris thonglongyai | reverse complement strand
AATTAATTGATTTAATAGTTGCAAATGGTACTAAAGTTTTTAAAGCATGTAACTAGGACCCTAAAATTTAAGTTATGTCAGTCTCCTGACAAGGTCCACCCCTTCATCTGCAATCCAAATCTCTTGGTTAAGGACCAGATAAAATTTCAGTTTCTGCATAAAAGTATCAATGGCCATATAAAAAATGGAAATAAAGTATGTTTCTGGAAGTATGGAAGGCAGTTGGTTTTGAAAATGTAGTTTATAGTTTTATTTAGGAGACTGACCCATTCATAAACATCCAGTATAATTTTCCCCAAAATTTAATATACTCAGAGAACATATGAGTAAAACAAGAGCATGTAGCTTAATAAAAAATATTTCAGAAAATGTCATATTATTTTAATATGAAAAATACTTGTACTCATTATTATTACAAAAATCATACAATTTGTTCTACCAAACAAGCCAGATTGTCCCTTTACTTTTTACTTTACATTTAGCAACTATATTGAACAGATTATTAATTGTTAGAGTTTAGAGGAAAAAAATGACATTCATTGTGTATGATTTGTATAACATCATAGTAGGTTTTGTAATGCCTTGTTTTTAAAGCTCTAGTTTCCTTCTATAAAAGAGGCATTTTAACAGCCAAATTATTCCAAAGTTCCAAATACTGTATGAGTATTTGTCTCGCACTAGATAGGTTATTGCCTAATGCTTGGTAAATCACACTCAAGGTAGCTACCTCTCCTTTCTCTAATTTATCCCCTCAAAACACACGCAAAAACACATATTCTCTACTCTGAACATGTTTGTTTCTTTATGTCCTTTTTATTTATTATCTGAGATATCATGGTATACTTCCTTTAACCAGGGTCTAATATATACTGCTTTTGACAGAGGCCAAAGGTGTGACAAGACACATTTAAGTAACATGAACATAATTTTCTGCAACAATTACAATAATTTTTCTTATATACATATCAATTCAGTGACTGAAAATTATAGAAAAATAGAAAGATATGCAATCATAGTCATGAATAGGAAAGAAAATATATATGAGTATTCATAAACATTTTCAATGTTTCAAAAATCAAAATATATGAGATAAGAAGAGCAAGAGAGTGAGAATTAATCAAAGATTTTTTTTAATGAAGAAAAGAAAGTAAGATCTGAAAAATTTACAAGTTAAATAAAGAGGTGTCAAATAATTAGGAAGTTATTTAGCTACATTCATACAAACTATGATAAGTAAATTAGAGATCAGTTCTACTCCAAAGTGCTTCAAACTTTAAATAAGAGGGCCATTCACTGTCACACTTAAAAAAAGAAAAATTGTTTTCCAACATCTACCTCAATCTTCATTTGTAATATATATGTATTGTGCATAAATGCAATGCAGTCAACATCTCATTAATTTGTTTATTAGTTCATTCAAAAGTCTAAATTAAATGCAAAAGCCACTATTTCTGAAATAAACATATTTTTTAATATATGAATAAACAGTGCAAACCAAAGGTTGAATTTAAGAAATCAAAAAAATTAAAATATAAAAACCTCTTGGCAGAGAAAGTGAACCTGATTTAGCATACCGTAGCTAACGACTTTGCCATATTTATATTACCAGCATAAGCATTACTTACTCCTTATTCATTTCACCCTCTTCCTATATGCCCACACAACTCTTACCTTAACATGCCTAACTTAAGAATAAACTATAAAACTCATTTTGAAAACATAAAATTGTAATTGATGCATTTGAGAAACTGAGGATAATACAACAATGGCATTTGCTTATGTGAGATTCTGTAGTCAAGAAATACTAAAGTCATGGGTCTGCAAACCTATGCAAAACTGGCAGGTGGCCGATTTTTGTAACTAAATCTTTATTGGAAGACACCCATGCTCATTCTTTTATGTACTGTCAATGGCTGCTTTTATGCTTCCCAAAGTAGAGTACCGGTAGAATGATTGCAACAGACTATCTCTGGCCCTTTAGAAAAATGACTACACCCAACTGAACAGAGTTACAGAAGAATACACAAGATGCCCAAGCACAACTTAAAATTATTACTAGTGACTTTAGTTTACTATATATTATGGATCACACCCATTTAAATTTGTTGTATGTCCTGAATATTGCAGGATATTTTACATACCCTTTCTCTCTCCCCTTTAATCATACCTAAGAACAGGAAAATGAAGAGACATTATGTCTGCTCCTTTTGTCATTTCCTTTCTACGTTCACTTTACTTTTAATCTAATTCACCTTTGGAGGAATATTACCGGTAGCTGTCTCTGTAACTGGGCCTATATCACTCTAACGAACACCCTAAAAGTGGAAAAAAGGCAAACATCTGAGCAGCAGGCCACTGAAACATCTCTGAATAGGCCTAAATGTGACTAATCTTTAATCTCTTTAGTGTAGAGATTGTGTTATTCAGCTTTGGCTCTGTCTTCTGCCAAGAAGCAGGTACTGTAAGACCATTATACTCCCTGAACAATGGCTATTTATCCTGGGTAACACCACAGACACCTGGCTTGGTTGATAGGGTCCATGTGATCAGCCAAGTCTAAAACAGAACTCTGAGCAAAACTTTCTTCTTTCTCTTTTTTCTTTCTGTTTGTTTGTTTGTTTCTCTAAAATATTACGCTCTATTACTTCTTTCTGTTAAGTGATATTAAAGAAACAGTTTAGTAATAAACAGTAAAACTTTCAAGTCATCATACCCTTTGCTAATTAAATTTTAGTACATAATGTTTTTCTACTAGTAACTAGTTCAATGAACAAGAGCAAACCAAGACCAAAGCATCTAAGAAGAGACTGTGGCCCAGATTATTGTATTTTGGAACAACTATTTTCACATTAATATTTACTTTTCCCTTCAGATGTCCCTTTTCTCAAACTTTCACTCATTATCCACCTTAAAGGAGTATGACAGACTTCTTTACCTAAAGCATAATGTTCTGCATTTTAAGAAAAGCTCAAAATTGATATTAATAGAGATTTTACTCATTAGCAAAGTAAGAGATTAGTGGATCCAGGGGCTTTCTGGAAGTCTTGAAATGACAATCGAAAACAACTTACTACATCTATTTTTAAGATGAAGCACAAATTGGGAACATTTGATGAAATCATGTTTCCTTGCACCTCTTATATATTCAGTAGAGACAACCAGGTTCCTAAAAGGACTATTAAAATGGAAGGTCAAGTAAAAAATTTATAAAAGATGCTTTTTAATTGCATATATAACTACTAGATTTCATGCATTTAATAATAAATGCTTAGGCAATTATAATGTTTTGCTGATTTTTCAGTTACTTTTCGCTTTAATTAGGAAAAGACATTCTCTCTGATCAGCTAATAATAAAAATTAACGACGCACTTGCAAGCTGATTCATACTGGCTAAGAGGGATGGAACAGGAACTGGCTGTAATTTTGAGGTGAATCATCGTTCCAGCCTAGGACTTATTTGTTACATTACTGTGTTTATATAGATCCATTCAGTATGCTGGCTATTAAGATCCCTGCTTGTTATTTCAAAAAATGAAAGAATTAACTTCCTAAATGATTAAGTCGTTTTTGGTTCTTGAGATACATGCCTAAAATTTTATTATAAATGAATGAGAATAAATTTTAAATTTAAGATTATATTTGTGTTCTTAATATTTAATGTGTTAAGTTTATATAGGTACAAGTAATTCATACAATAGAACATGGTCAAATAAGATTAACTAAAATTCATTTTTGACTGTGATGTAAACTTTATCCATTCAGTTTAGTAAATACATATTTATTAATAACCTACACATGAGGGCTGTTCAGTAAGTGTCCAGCTATGTAACCATTCTTATTATTTTGAAAATGGCTGAATTTTTTTCCAGGTAGACCTCGTATAAAGCTCTGTATCCAATTTTACTCCATAGCATTTTTCAATCCTGACATATTATTTTATTTCTAATGTATTACTTATTTCTGTCCATTCAACTAGAATATAAAATCTAGGAGAGCAGAGATTTCTTTTGCTGCCATATACAAACGAATGCCCTAAAAAAGTATTTAATCTGATGTCATTAAACACATGTCAACTAAATAATGAATGAATACAAAGATAATTTAAAATTCAACCTCCATAAAATTATTTTTCTTTTTAATTTACAAATTTTGAAAACTTAAATATGCATACTTTTTCTTTTTTTCCTTTATACTACTTCATAAAATATGGAGAAAATAATCGACTCTTAAAATTCTGGTATGTTTAACATTCAACAGAACTCCTAAAAAACATTACCATCAGTTGTCATTAAGAGGCTTTGAACATATACCTTACTTGTGATATTTTAAATGTATTAAATCCTTTAGAAGAAAATGGGATGTATTGAAATTAGAAAATAAATGGAATTAAAATTCTGAGATCCCAGTGTCATGCAAATCACATTGCAATTTCAGTATTTTCAAAAGTAAAATATCTAAAGGACATCTAGGATACCAGGGTTCCAAAACAGAAATAAAGAAATACTTCATAATTTAAAATGTACTTACTATATAACTTTAAATTAATTTTAGTCAGTTATATTAGTAGCCTAAACCATTTGTGTTGGGAAACTTATGAGGTAAATTCATTTTTTTTTTTTTCCACAGCAAAGCATTATAAGTGTGTGTGTGTGTGTGTGTGTGTGTGTGGTATTTAAAAGTTAGGGAAACAAATACCCAAGATCAAATATCAGGAATTTACCAATTTCTATTACTATTAATTTCCCAAGTTCATTTCTTCTAAGATAAATAACTATTTAAGCTAACAGAAATATTATTAGATCACGCTTTTATCACAAATAGTTTATAAAACATATATCCAGTACATTCTTATGCATAAAAAAATTGAAGGTGATGTGTCTAGCCCTAAAATTATATTAATCTTTCTGATGAAGCAATTATTTAAAATTGCATTTATTGCCTTTTTAGAAATTTCCTTGAAAATCAAAGTAACCCATTTAACTCAGATAAAAAAAAATTAAAGAAAAGATGATAATCGGTGAACTCAAAGTACTTAATGATTGTTTCATCATAGTGTTATTAAAACACCAATTTGTATTTGTTTCTATAGAAATATACTATTATTTATTCTTTATTCCCAAGAAGCAGATACAATAGCAGTGGTCCAAAACTCACAGTGTAAAATACCCTACGTATTATGGCAAAAAGAAGACTGTAAGAGCAATCTATAGATAGTTACTATCTTAACTCATTGACAAACTATCCTGACAAATTTGTGGGGGAAAAAATTTTCACAGTATTTGAAGACCTCCAAATATATTGAATTTGAATTCTTCATTTCCAAGAGGCCTTAAAAAACAATGGTTGTTTGTTTACTTTTTAGAGATTAAGAACCCCAGGACAAAAATCTCTCTCTCTCTCTCTCTCTCTCTCTCTCTCTCTCTCTCTCTCTCTCTCTCTCACACACACACACACACCATTTTATACAGAAACACATGACATTCAGGTATAATTAAGAAAAGTCAATCTTGTCCAATCTAATGATTTTATAGTTTAATAAAACCAAAGATGGTAAGTAACTTTCCTAAAATTCATCATATAGGAGCAGACCTTAAAAGGAAAAGTAGGGATCTTAATTGCTAGCTCAGGTCTCATTCTACAATAATATACTAAATCTGATCTGTCACAATGAACAAGAAACAAGTCAAAAGGGAATAAAAATATAAACTAATTCCCCATTAATTTCATTATATTCCCATTATTCAACAGTACGTAATTTGCATTTTAACCAAGGTTTTCAAGGTAAGCAACTACAAAACATGACTGTTACGTGATTTTAACTGAGAGTTATGCTACCAAAAGTGTACTCACAGAAAAAAATGAGCTACTGAATAAAATTTTTTGAAGTTTACATTTGTTTCAAATATTTTTGTAATGTATGAGATGATAACTGATTTACTGAAAATCACCAGTTTTACTACTTTATATTTAATAATTTCCCATAATCTTCTAAATAAGCAAGATGACTACCAGGTGCCAGCCCTAAATCTTTGAGACTACACACAACCTTGTGAAATAACTGCTTAAACTACTAAATAACTTTACTTTACATCTGGAAAAAAATTATTAAGTTTGGCAATTATGTATTTTCAAACTGGTTTAACAGGGAGCCGTTTTTTTGTTTGTTATTTAATGGAAATAGGCACTGAATCACATTCTGAAAAATATTTAAAGGCAAAGAGAGTACCTCACAATATACTAACTTAAGTAAAAGATAAACTATACATGTATTCTGGTCTATAAAGACTATATATCAGAAAAATCATGGGTATATATTTTTCAAATACTAAAAAGTATATCAAACGATGAATGAGTGATACTCAGTGGTAAGAAAACATCAAAAATAAATTTAGAAGATACTGTTACATAACTCCCTAAATTTTACCATATAATAAAATGTGTATGACTAAATTTTAACTAACAAATGGAAAGTAATTTCCTGTCTTCTGATAACTTCTAATAAATATTTTGAGAAACACTTCAGTATATTAAAACTGTTATTAACCTCTTCTAGACCCAGAGGCATCCCTAATTATTTTCTTTTTCCTTACTGATTGCCAAATCTCCAAGGGGCTATGATATAGTTTATATTAATCAAGTTACCCAGCAAAGACAGACAGTAGGTATGGAATAAATCTGGTTAAATAATTAGGTCATTGATCACCTTTACCATTTGTTTTATAATATGTCATTTAAATTTCTGGTTTATTTTATTATTAAATATATGTACAACTAATATAAAATTTGGTAGAGATCAAATAAATGTGTGAAAATAGTGCGTCATTTCTTGAACAATCACTAAACATATCTCTACATTGTTGTTAAAGTGCTTTACATATATTTCTGAAGTAACAGGTTTATTCAATTTCAAATATCTCTATGTAAAATGGGTAGAATTTCAGAATCAAGTCAAGAATAAAATGGAGTGGGATAAAATTAATGAAATGAAATAGAATAGAATGGAATAAAATATGGTAGGATCGAATGAAACAGAACAGAAAGGATAGGACAGGACTGGACAGAATGTGACAGGACAGAACAAGATGGGACGGGATGGGATGGGACAGGACAGAATAGGATAACATAAAGGAGTTGAGGTTGTAAAATATTATTAATAATATAATTCTATATATTATACTCTTAAATATTTGTTTAATCATCTATTTCCCCAATCAAATATTTACTCCAAAAGAGCATTTTCTGTCTGTTTTGCTCATACCTACAATCTCCAGACCTAGCACATGGCTGATGCTCATTACATTAGTTAGAGAAATAACTAACTAAATAAATAAATTAGAATATTGTGGCCTCAATCTCAAGATATAGGTAAGCTTTCATCATATTTTTACTGTTACTAGTTATAATTACCATCGTCTATACTATTTATCACAAAAAATATACTTTTTTAACTTGTATTTGTTTATTTATTTATTTATTTATTTATTTTTGACAGAGAGAGAGAGAGAGAGAGAGAGAGAGAGAGAGAGAGAGAGAGATACAGAGACAGAGAGAGAACTGAACTGGGGGAGCTTCCAGTTCAGCACATGAGTCCACAAGGGCCGGGGCCAGGATTTGATCCTCGGTTCCCGGCGCTGCAAAGTGAGCGCTTTACCCACTGAGCCATCACGGCTTCCCCACAGAAAAATATTTTACTTTGAAAATGTTCCAAAGTGATGATTAATTCTTCTTTTTCACTTTTAATAATACTGCTCTGATGCTTTTTCCACTATCTTGTCCACTCCTTCAAGCCTTCATTTGTCTTTTTACTTCAAGAGTCATCATTAGGTAGGAAATAACCTCTTTGAAATATCTCAAATCTAAGAAACAATTTTCCCATGACACTTTTGAGCAGTTAAATTTAGGTACACATAAGGAGAGCTAACTAAAAACTTAGTTCAAGATTTCAAATTGTGTTTTTAAGTATTTGTTTCTTTAACAAATAGGTAAAATATGTTACTAGCCACATAATAAAATTTCTCATCTTTAATATGTTAACACCATTGTCACCAAGGTAAGATTTTCAATGTGAAAGGTATTCATACCTTATTGGTAAAGTGAACCCCAGACAAAGAAATTCCAAAGACAGATACTCCTCTCTCTGGCAGACTAAAGAAAAGAAAGAACAAAAAACATCTTTCATTCTGTCCAATCATATATTTATATAAATGTGTAGTCTGTGCTTTTAAAAGTATTTATGTATGAGTCTACATAGACAAAATACTAAAAACTATTTAATGTGTATATACATAAATACATATACAATCAAATGTGTGTGTGTGTGTGTGTGTGTGTGTGTGTATACATATATTCACTTATTCAGCCAAATTCATTCTGACCATATGCAAAATAAGGTAGTCTAGTCTCAGAAGAAGCTTGCTGTTATAATGTATGATTTATTCATATTAGCTTTCTAGGGTTATAAATCAAGCTCTTCACACTCCAGTACACTGTAATAATACATATTTTTAACCAAAAAAAAAAAAAAGAAAAGAAAAATCCTATTTGCATATATTCTCACTTTTATTTTAAAAATAAATATTTTGATGTAAATTTAAAATGCAAAATATTTTTGTCATGTTAAAAGTATCTGAATGTTGTTATAAAAGAAATTCAGCAATAAAAAAAAATTAAGCAAAAAAAAACAAAACAAAACACATATTGCACATATTTTTTCCTAAAGATATATATGTGTGTGTGTGTGTGTGTGTGTGTGTGTGTGTGTGCGTGTATGTAAATTTTTTTTCTCCCAGTGAAACCTGTGTTCAGAAAGTAGAAGTATGAATTTTCTTAATTTCTTTTTCAAGGCCACTATCTTAAGATGAACCTTAGTCATTAAATGCTCATGCTATTCAGAGGAGCCACAAGACCTGTAATTCAAGGATGGGCAACCATGACAGCTGAAACTTTCCTTTCTGCCAGGCTCTGTACTGAGCACTTTACATATGTTACCTCATTTGATATTCATAACAGTCATACAAAGTAAGAACTCTTTGTTTTCCTCTCCTGTATGTAAATAAACTGAGGAACAAAGAATATATTGACTTGTCTAAGGTCAATGAGCAAGTAGATGACAAAGCCAGGATTTGAAACCTTACTGACCCACATCCACTCTCTTCACCACTACATTTTATTTTTCCATTATAAATGTTTCTTAGAAATTATACATTAGTTTAAACTTCCATTGTCCTGCATATTCAGCTCTTTTTGAAGAATGTATTGTTTTATTCTATTCTTCTTCACAGTAAATTGATATTTGAAATTGATATGTCTAGACATGGGTTTTTAGATCTTTTCAAGACCAAGTATTTTCATCCCAGAAAAATGTAGCAATGATGGGCTTTTACCATCATGAGCTTCAAAGCATTTTAAGGTCTACCTATTCGCTGCTATCCTAAAGTTATCTATAAATTACAAGGAGAGAGCTATTATTATGTTTAAGAACAATTTTAAACCCTGGAGGTAACTTTCCCAAGGAAACTTTATTAGTGTGAAATCACAGAATTGTTGATTAACATATTCCACTAAAATTAAAAGTGTTAATAACTTTATATTCCAAATCAAAATATTAGCTTGCATGGTATTATGTATAAATAACTAAGGATATCTGACAGTTCAGAATAAACATGCTATAAAATGTGTTGCTTTGTTTTTTAGGTGAAGCTATGGAAAATAGAAAGCATACGAAATCTTAATAAGCCTGACTCTTGCCCCTCTGCCCCCAAGTACTACCTCTAAGAAATGCCATTCACAACTAGAATTGGGTAGGCATGAACAGCCAGGGTGGGACAAAAGCACATATGTATGACCCTCAAAAGAGATCAGCTTATTTGTTTTGGATTTCCAATTTTAAAATACATTGTCATCTATATTTTTATTTTTACTTTTTTTTTTCAAATGATCATTCAGAGAAAGAAGGGAGCCTATGTCTTTATCTAGCCTTAAACTCCAAAACTCAGTAAGAAAGAAAAAAAAAAAAGAAAAAGCAATGATGATAACACTCTAATCATACATAGTTTCCTTATATCTAGTCTTGCCTGTGGAGAACAAAGAAAAAAAGGGTTGAAAATAAAAATTTACAAATATATATAATTTATATAGATTCACACTACAATATGTGACACACATTATAAATTGTAAACAGCATAATAAAATATCTAATTGCAGTATTTTTTTTCAAAAATTTAAAAGATCAGAGTTAAGTGTGTCACATATTCTTTTATAAAAGTAGCTCTGGAAGAATTAAAGCTGTCACTGAATAACTCTAGGACACAATACATCTGTGATAGAGAATTCTATTATATTACCTAATGCTTATTGTCTCCTGTCCATTAGATGAATGTCAGACTCAATTACTCGAAGCTGCTATTAGCTCACAGAATAACTTTGTATAAATTCATTTGAAAAAGATACCTCCCCCCCTCCGCACCTCCCCCGGAAACCAGATGGCTCAGTGGGTTAAGAGCTTGTTGGGGAAGCCGGGATGGCTCAGTGGGTTACTGCAGGGCTGGGGACCGTGGATCGAATCCCGGCCCCAGCCTGTGTGGACCCATATGCTGAACTGCAGAGTTCCCCCAGTTCAGTTCTCTCTCTGTCTCTGTATCTCTCTGTCAAAAACAATAAATTTTAAAATAAAATTTAAAAAAAGCTTGCTTCACAGCCCTGGTGTCCAAGGATCCAGTCCTGGACCCGGCCCATGCAGATCCATAAGCTGACCTGGAGTTCAGTTCTCACCAGGGCAAGCTTCCTATGCAGGAGGCCCCCTCCCCGGTTCTTGTCCTGTGCAGCCCCTGCCCACCTATGGGACAAAACCATGTTGAAAACTGATGACGCGCAACTATGGAGACTGTTCTAGGCTCTCCCCCTTCTCTCTGTCTTTCTCTGTCAATTATAACAAAATAAATCTTAAAAAAAAAAAAGAAAGAAAGGGAGAGAGAGAGGGAATGAAGGGAGAAGGAAGGGAGGAAGGGAGGGAGAGAGGAAGGAAAGGAAAGAAAAGACACATGCTCCCTACTGATTCAGCCCTATACCCTATACTAAAGAACATGCCTTTGGAAGTGAAAGCAGAGTCTGGGTTTCAGGCTTTATTTGCCTCCTTGACTTGAACAGTAAACAAACTGTAAATCTGTACATAACAACCCTGTAAGTATTAGAAAACAATGCACATGAGAAAGTTGTCTACGAATATGCTGCAATTAAACATTTTGTTTCTAGCCTTTGAAATTAGACTGCTATTAGAAAAATTAAATGGTACACTAACAGAGAGAAAGGGAGAAAAACTCAAATAATATTATGTTATAGGCTTTCCAATCCCTTCTTTTTGTTTCATTTGAGAAGTAGAGGCAATTTATCAGTCCAGACCCCTTATTATTCATAAACTATATACACTATAGATTGATTATAATTACTGATGGTCAAAGACTGAAAAAAATTCTAAAAGTGGTTTATCAAGGTTTCTCACTAAATATTTATCAAGAAAGCAAAGTATATACCTCTAATCAAAAAAGTGAACACTTCAATTTATTAAGTAATTTTTTAACCTATAAATCCCAACTACCTTTAGCAGTTAGCAAAAGAGAGGCATTCCCATTTTCAACTGCCCTACACACAATCTCCATTGTCATTCTCTTTAAGACTGCTACTGATATAGATTTAAATCAAATTTCAACTTTATTAAATTTCACAGAACATAAGGTATAACACAGATCAAATACTGCAAATGCTGAGAGGTGTCCTAAGCATTTCAAACATTCTGTCATTTAAACCTCACAAGCATCTATAAAGTACATCTTTTTATTAACTTCATTACACAAATAAGGAAAGAATTGAGGCACAGAGAAGTAAAGAAACTTGTGGAACAATCTCCCAGACTTTAATAGACTAGGCTTTCAGGGGTTCCCAACTTTTTTATACCCTAGAGCACATTCTAAAATATCAGTAGGGCGGCGGGCACCAGCTATTTCTAAGGATATTTATTATTGAACAAGAATAAAAAATAATAATAAACAAAAATAATTTTAAAATAATAAATTTATTGTACAAATTATATACACACAAAGAAACATATATACAAAACGTAATACAAAGTAAATAAAAAACACACGTATAATAAAATCATTTAAAAATATATAAAAGAAAACATTAAAAAAAAACAATCTGTCAGTGTGATCTTTGGCATTGCATTTCATTGGCCAGTGCCTCGTAATTAGGAGAGTATGACGACAACCCTGTTAGCAAACAATTATTAAGATGCTCATCGGTAAGTCGAGATCTATATCGTGATTTTATTAAATTCATGTTTGAAAACAAAGATTCGCATAAATACGTTGACCCGAAAAACA
>PVKE010046070.1:0-12390 GCA_004027555.1 Craseonycteris thonglongyai | reverse complement strand
TTTATTTCTGGTGTTTAGAGATTTCCCTTTCGTAGTTACTTTGCTATAAATATCATATAAAATATTTATTTTATCCAACACTTTTAGAAAGTATTTAATTTTAGTTTAGATTACCTGTTCCTGGAATTTGAAGCCCAAGAACACTTGGTCGTGGGTTTGTATCTTAACTGTTTTACAATGTAAAAACTACAAATAATTAATAACAATCCTATTTACTAGTGTGTGTTTTGGTGCATGTTATTATTTGGAAGGGCAGTAAGGATACATTATATACTCTGCTGCTTTTTAGACTTGACTTTACTCATGAATCGTATAAGAGTTATTCTCCTTAATAGGTATTTAAAATTTCCTCTCCATGCTCCTCTCCTCTTCAAATCTAGAAAAAAACAAAACCATTAATATGGCAAACACAGAGATCAAATAAATCCATAAGATAAAGCCACTCACACATACATCAGAAAAATGAATGAATCATGTAGTTAGGATATCACAGCTACCATTGGGCAAAACACATTTACTTTAGTGTTTTGAGCTTTAATCATTTAAGGAAGCATTTTTTTTAAGTCAGAAAATAATAATGGGGATTTTAACAAAAAGAAGCAAACAATTCTAACAGAAAAAAATAAATTTAAAGACAATATGTAAAATAAAAACAATAAGAAAAGAAGAATAATTTAAACTCGTCCATAAATTAGAACATGTTTACTGGGTTAACATATTCATATTAATGTATACTGTAAATATGTATAAATAAAGGTGTTATAGAACTAAAACCTGGGTATAAGCAAAGCAATTAGACTAAAGGACATTTCTCCCCCACCCCCAAACACTTGGTACAGTGCATAACCTTTTAAACTTGAATTCTGCATTAAGAGTTTATACTTATATTAATGTAAATGAGCAAATTATTTACTAAAGGGAGATGTATTCATAAAGGTAAGTGTGATTTTTTCTTAGAGGTTCTCTTGAACTATGATATGAATACCAGCTGTGTCACAAAAAGACTATGTGTTGTCACATTAACACTGGAGTATCACAGAATTTGAACAATTAGGATAGAAAAGGTGTAAATAGAATTGCAATGTCACTCAATAAAAAGTTGCTACTTGTCCAAGCATCAAACTTAACTCTGTATTCTGTTATTAACTAATGATTTAAATATACCTCAGTATCTTGTTATTGAAGAACTACAGAAAACATGGTTTTTAATTATTTAGTACCCCTAGGGGCAACCTCCAATGTTAAGATAAAAATAGACTTCTATCAGTTGTAAAGAAAATCCATAATAATGGGGAACAAATCATACCTTTATTTTTGTGCCTAGGATATAATCTAAAGAAAGAAAAAAAAAGAAAAAGAAAAAAAAAGAAAGACTATTGTAATCAGAATCTTGCTGTAGGGTGACTTTCCATGTAGTGACAAATTATACTTTAACAGTATCACATGACATTGTTCTAAGTTTTAAAAGTCAGAGTGCCACTGAGAACTTAATTCTTTCATTAGTTCTGTCTTAAGGGGATTTAATAACACAGGTTCTAAATCAGAATTAATGTAACTAAGAATTAATGTAAGAAATTAATGCAGGAATTAATGTGCAGTTCCAATGTGCAGAATCACAAATAAGAACTTTCCAAGTAAAGCCAGTTGCTGTCCTTATATTATAAAAAGTCACTTATAAAATTATTCTAGGCAGAAAATGGTTGTTTTACTATAAGTTCTCTAAAATCAAGATAGACTTTGTAGTTACTTGATTGTTCAGAATTTGTATTTTTCTTAAGCCACAATGTATAGAGAAGGTTGACATGGACCCTAAAATATAAGAAGTAGGGTTCTAGTTCTTTGGTAATAAACAACTATGTGAATTTAAGCCAGTATTGTCAAACACAAATAAAATATGTCACAAAACCAAGTCATATATGTAATCTTAACATTTTTATTCAGTTTGTTGAAAAAGCAAGTCATAATAGATAAATTTAATTTCAATAATATATTTTATTTAATCTAATAAATATAAAAATATTATTTTAATATGTAATCAATAGAAAATATTAGGAAGATATTTTACATTTTAGAATTAATTCTTTGAAATGTAATGTTTATTTTTAACTGTTAAGTTAAAAATCTTGATTTATACTATTTTTAACTAACAGTTAAAAATAACAGTTAAAAACAGCATCTTGATTTATACTAGCCATAATTTCAGATGGTTAATAGGCACCTGTGGCTCTTAGCTACAATATTAGACAGCCCAGTTTGGAGAAATTTTCAAGTCTCTGGGTTACTATTTTTTAGTCATAAGTGACATGAAAAATTAATAGGCTAGAAATTTCCCAGAGATAGCTGAATAATCAGAACAAGAGTAAAATGTAACAATGATTGAGAGTTTTTTAAATTTAAATGAACAGGTTTATTCACAGAGTACAGCTGAGATTGTAATATGAGAGTGGGATATGACAGATGGGGTTGGCAATTGATGTTGTAATGTACTAAGAAGAAAATTAAAAACTGGAACTCATTTGGTAGCAATCGAAAGAATTATCTTGTGGTGTACAATGAAAGGTACTAGAGACATAAAGTGTAGGGAAAAAAATAATTTAAAAAACAATATCTATCTTCAAATAATGATTGCAAAAACTGTTGTAAGGAACAGTTAAGATTTATCTAGATTAACCAAAGATATATTTAAGACCAAAATATAGAATATTTTTGTATATTAATTCAACAAGCATATATTGGGCACCTACTATAAAATTTCAATATTTTAGCTGTTGAAATACAAAGATATAGATAGTAAAAACATAGACAAGTTTTTAAAAAATGGAAGAGCTACAGTAGGTAATTATTTATTGTAGAAGTTGCTCCAAAATGGACTGGAATTTAACTTGGTATGTGCAGAATAATAGAGTTTTGAGTATCATATAAAAAATATTATACAAGACTACCACTGCTAGCAATGATATATTGGGCTTTAATTTATTTTAATATAATTTTAAACCAATCATATTACTAAGCAAGACATGAAGTATAGGACTTTTTAATAACAAAACTTATGGTTGAAGCCATCAGAGAAATTTCAACACAGAAAGATTTGTGGATCTGAGTTCAAATTAAATGTGAGTGGTTTAAAATGGTAATACTTTGTTGTTACCTTTCCCTTAGAGGCAATTGTCAAATCAGTGGCTGAGAAACTGAGAAACAAACTTCATTCTAGACATTCAGGTAATTAATTAGGAGCATATCAATATTTTAAATATGTGTTTGATATACTGAAAGCAATGATCAATTCAAAGAAAATTTTCTTTATTATCTCTCCTGATAACCTTTAACTTTACTTTATTTCTTGATGTCATTTTATTTTACTTTTTACAATCTGTTGAGATAAAATTGACATATAATATTCTGTTAGTAAAGTGTACAATATAACGATTTGATATATGTATATACTGCAAAATGATTACAATTAATTTCTTAACATTAATCACCTTACAGTTACATTTTTTCTTTGATTATAACTTTTAGTATCTCTCTTAGCAAATATACATTTCAAATATAAAATATGTTTTGTTATAATTACAATGTTGTACATTATATCTAAAAAACTTATTTACCTCATGATATGAAGCTTGTATATTTTGATGACCAAAAATCACCCCCCCACCCCCCACCCCTCCCACCCCACCCCACCCCACACACACACACACTCCCTTTCTCAACCTACAGCCCCTGCCTTTGGTAACTATCAATCTGTTCTCTGTTTCTATGAGTTCAGGTTCAGGTTTCTTAGATTCTACATACAGGTAAAATTATATGGCATTTAATTTTCTCAGCCTGACATATTTCATATAGCATTATGCCCTCATGGTTCATCTTGTCACAAATGGAAAGTTTTTCTTCTCTTTAATGGCTAAAAATATATCACATTTTCTTTATCCATTTATCTTTCACAAGACAATTAGATTATTTCTCCTTGTCTCAGATATTATAAATACTACAGTAAATGTGGGTAGAAAGATACCTTTTCTAGATGGTTATTTTATTTCCATAAGTATATACTGAGACATGGAATTACTGGGTGATATGATAGTTCTATTTTTAAGTTTTTGGAGAAACCACATATCTTTAATCATAGTGGCTGCATTAATTTACATTGTCACCAAGAGTTCCATTTTCTACACATCCTATACAAACGTTATTTTCTATCTTTCCAATGACACACATTTTAACAGATATGACATAATCTTTTTCTCTCTTTTTTAAATATTTTTAAATTAAGTTTGTTGGGGTGAAATTATTAGTAAAGCTACATGGATTCCAGGTGTACAGTTCTACAATATCATCTATGTTTTGCATTGTGGAGTCACCATCCAGAGTCTTTTTTTTTTTCATCACCATATATTTGAATGCCCTTTCTTCTTCCCCTTCCACTTTCCCCTATGGTAACCATAAAACTATTGTCTGTATCCATGAATTTTTTGTAATGTTTTGTTTCTTAATTTTGTTCTTTATGTTCCACATATAAGTTAGATCATGTAGTATTTGTCATTCTCAGTCTGACTTATTCTGCTCAGCATATCTTCTAGTTCATCCATGTTGTTACCAAAGGTACACTTTTATTCTTCTTTATGGCTGCATAATCCTCCATTGTATAAGTCTCCCACAGCTTCTTTATCCAATTATTTCCCTATCTTGGTTATTGTGAATAATGGTGCAATGAACATAGGGGTGCATATATCTTTTTGATTTAATATTTTGGAATTTGTGAATAAATATCCAGGAGTAGAATTGCTGGATCAAAGGGTAATTCCACTTTTAAATTTTTGAGGAATCTCCATATTGTCATATTAGCTGGACCAATTAGCAGTGCCACCAATAGTGTAGAGTGTAGCAAGTTTTTATTTTCACCACATCAACAACACTTGTTTTTGGTCAATTTATTGATGATAACCACTCTGACAGGAGTGAGGTGGTATCTCATTGTGGTTTTGAAATATAATTCTCTGATTGTTAGTAATGTTGAGCATCTTTTCATATGTCTATTGGCCATCTGAATGTTTCCATTGGAATAATGTCTATTCAGTTATACTGCCGATTTTTAGTTGGATTTATGTGTGTGTATGTGTGTGTGTTAAGTTGTTTTAGTTTCTTATAAAATTTGGATATTAACCCTTTACTGGATGCTTCATTAGTCAATACCTTATCCCATTCTGTAAGATGTCTTTACATTCTGTTGATGGTTTCTGTTGCTGTAAAAAAACATATAACAAAACAAAACAAACAAACAAACAAAATCACTTTTTAGTCTGACATACTCCCATATGTTTCTTTTTTCTTTTCCTTTCTTTGCCCAAGGAGATATATTATTAAAGATGTTGCTAAGGGTAATGTCTGAGAAGTTACTTACCATATTTTCTTCCAGAAATTTTATGGTTTCAGGTTTTTAAGTATTTAATCCATTTTGAGTTTATTTTTGTATATAGTGTAAAAAGGTGGCCCAATTTCATTTTCTTTTAAGTATATATTTCTCCTGTTTCTCCAGCACCATTTGGTGAATAAACTGTCTTTACCTCTACACAGATTCTTGCTTCCCTTGCCATCAATTAATTTGCCATACAAACTTGAGTTTATTTATAGGTTCTGTATTCTGTTCCATTGATCTATATATCTGTTTTCAGGCCAATTCCACACTATTTTGTTAATTGTGGCCTTGTAGTACAATTTGATATCTGATCATATGATTTTTCCAACTTTGTTCTTTTTTCTCTGTGTGTGCAGACCTGGCTGTTCTATATAAATTTTAGGATTATTATTTTCTTGAGTTCTGTGAAGAATGTCATTGCTGTTTTGCTAAGACTTGCATTGAATCTATAAATTTCTCTGCATAGAATAGACATTTTAGCTATTAATATATTAACTCTTCCTATCCATGAGCGTGGTATGTGTTTCCATTTATTTGTACCTTCCTTGATTTCTTTCTTCAGTGTCTTATAATTTTCTGAGTACAAATCTTTTACTTTCTTAGTTCAATTTATTTCTAGATATTTAATTTTACTTTTGAAACAATTATAAATGGGTTTGTTTTCTTAATTTTCCATTTTTCCAGTTTGTCATTAGTAATATAAATTAAATACAACTGATTTGGGGATATTAATTTTGTATCCTGCTACTTTACTAAATTCTTTTATCAGTTTCAGTAATTTTGGAATTGAGTCTTTGGGGTTCTCTATATCTGGAATTATGTCATCTGCAAATGATAGTTGGGTACCTTTAATTTCTTTTTCTTGTCTGATTGCTGTGGCTAGAACTTCCAGTAGTACTATGTTGAATAAGAGGGATGAGAGTAGGAATCCTTGTATTGTTCCTGATCTTAAGGAAAATGAGTTTATTTCCTCCCCATTGAGTATGATGATCATATGTAGCTTTTATTATATTTGAGATATATTTCTTCTATTCCCATGTTGCTGAAAGTGTTTATCATAAATGGCTACAAGACACTCTTGAATGTCTTGTATTTTTGCTACAGCTATTTAAATGACAATATGATTATTTTCTTTTTATGTGATGTATCACATTGATTTATGTACATTGAAACAATGTTGTGTCCCAGAAATAAACCCCACCTTATTGTGGTGTATAATATTTTTAATGTATTGCTGAATTCAATTTGCTAATATTCTGTTGAAATGTTTTGAATTTATATTCATTAGGAGTATAGTTTTTCTTTTTTGTAGTTTCTTTGTCTAGTTTTGAGAAAGGGTAATGGTGGTCACATAAAATGAGTTTGAAAGCCTTCCTTCATCTTTAATTTTTTGAAATGGTTTGAGGAGAAGAGGTGGTAATTCTTTTTGAATATTCAGTAAAATACACCTGTGATGCTATCTGGTCCAGAACTTTGGTTTGTTGAGAGTTTATTGATTTCAGATTTGAATTTATTGTTAGTAATTTTTCAACCATGATTTTCTTTCTGTTTTTTTTAGTATATCCTTGGAAGCTTGTATGTTTCTAAGAATCTCTTCATTTTTCCAGAGTGTCCAATTTGTTTGAGTATTGTTGCTCATAATATTTTTATATATATTCTTGTATTTCTGTGGTGCCTGTTATCATATATCTTTCATTTCTGATTTTATTTATTTTGGTACTCTCTCTTTTTTTCTTGAGTCTGGTTAAAGTTTTGTCAATTATTTTTATTCTTTGAAGAATCAGTTATTGATTAATCTTTTGTGTTGTCTTCTTAATTTCATTTATTTCCACTCCGATTTTTATTATTTCTTCTTTAGTATTTATTTTGGGCTTTATTTACTATTCTCTTTCCAGTTTCCTTAAGTGTCAGGTTAAAATGTTTCTTGTTTCTTTAGTTAGGCCTGCATTGCTGTGTATTTCCCTCTCAGGACTGCTGTTGCTGTGTCCCATAGATTTGGGGCAATTGTGTTTTCCTTCTCATTTGTCTCAAGGTACCTTTTGATTTCTTCCTTAATCTTGTTGTTTACCCATTCTTTGTTCACTTGTGTATTCTTTAGCCTCATGTGTTTGTGTTTTCAGTTTTGTTTTTTATTATTATAAATGTTTTTTGTTGTTGTTTTTGTTTTGTTTTGTTTTATACTGTTGTGCTCAGAGAAGGTGCTTGATATATTTCAATTTTCTTAAATTTGTTAAGGCTTGCTTTGTGGTCTATCATGTGGTTTATCTTAAAAGTGTTCCATGTGCACTTAAAAATATTTATATTCCTCTCCTATGGGATGTAATATTCTAAACATATAAATTAAATCTTTGTGGTCTTGTGTGTCATTTAAGACCACTGCATCTGTGTTGATTTCCTGTCTGGAATATCTGTCCAATGGTGTCAGTAAGGTATTAAATTCCCCTATTATAAATGTGTAACTGCTGATGTCTGCTTTTATGTCAGTCAATACTTGTTTAATATAGTTTAGTGTTCCTCTGTTGGGTGCATGAATGCTTATAAAAGAGACATCCTCCTCTTGGATTGATTTCTATATAATTATGTAATGCACTTCTTTGTCTCTCATTATAGTCTTCATTTTAAAGTTTATTATTTCTGATCTAAAAACCTACCCCAGGTTTTTGCTCATTTACATTTGAATAAAATATCTTTTTACATCCCTTTACTTTCAACCTATGTGTGTTTTCTTCTCAGGTGAGTCTCTTGTAGATAACATGTGCCTGGGTCTTGCTTTTTTATCCCCTTATCTATTCTATGTCTTTTGATTGAACCATTTAGTCTCTTTACATTTAAAGTGATTATTGGTAGGTACATATTTATTGCCATGTTATTATTCATGTTTTTGATTTGCTTTGTTTGTTTGTTCTCTTCTTTCTTCTGCTTAAATAAATCTATGTAGAATTTCTTATAATGCTGACCTGGTGGTAGTGACTATTTTTAACTTTTTTTAATCAAGTAAGTTCTTAATCTCCCCTTCAATTTTAAATGTTATCCTTGATGGGTAGGTTAGTATTGGCTGTAGGCACTTGTTTCTCATTAATTTGAATTCTTTCTGCCACTCTCTTCTGGTCTGCATAGTTTCTAATTGGAAATCCACTGATAATCTTATGGGAATTACCTTGTTTATAAGTTGTCTTTCTCTTGCTGCTTTTAGGATTCTCTCTTTAACCTTTGCCCTCTTAATTATGATATGTCTTGGTGTGAGCCTGTTTGGGTTCATCTTAATTGGACTCTCTGAACTCCTGTGTGTTTGCATCTCTTTTTCCACATAAAGAAGCTTTCAATCATTATTTCTTTAAAAATCTCATCCTCTTTCTCTTCTCTTTCTGGTACCCCTTTAATTCAAATGTTGTTATGCTTGATGTCCCAAAAGTCTTTCAGGCTTTCCTTGTTTGATTTTTATCCTTTTTTTTTTTTAAGTCTTGTTTTATTTTTTCAGTTGGGTATTTTCTGTTTCCATGTCTTCAGGATCTCTGATTTTATATCCTGTTACTAACCTGCTCTTGATTCCTTCTAGTGTAATCAATTTTCATTTTTGTTATTGTATTCTTCATTTCTGAATGGTTGTACTGTATTTTATGATATTTCTATATCCTTCTTTATGGTTGCTGTTTCTTTGTTGAAGTTTTCACTAAGTTCCTAAACATTCTTATAACTTGTATTCTAAACTCTTGCTTTGGTAGGTTGTTTGCTTTCATTTCATTAGCCTTATTTCTTTCTGAAGGTTTCTCTTCTTCCATTTTTTGAGATTACTTTTCCCCATTGTGGTTTTCTCTCTTGATTTCTCTCTTGTTTTGTTTGTTTGTTTGTTTGTTTGTTTGTTTGTTTGCTTGCTTGTTTATATATATATATATATAATAGGTATGGTTCTTATGACTCTAAGTTTTTGCTTCATAGCCTTATCTAGTATGTGTCCTATGTGATTCAATATTGTTGTATCTCTGATCTCCTATGCCTGTGTCTAGGATTGTCCCTTGAGTGTGTTGTGTATATACTTCAGTTTTAGTTGAACAGTACACCACACACAGCACACTGTTAACAGACCAGCACAAAAAGCTCCCTAGTCTGCCACTGGCAGCTGCTCCGGCTGAAATCTACAAGCATGTCTTCCCATATTAGTAGAGTGGGCTCAGTCGATCCCTCAGCCACCCAGGTTGCCTTTGTATTGACACAGCAAATCACTAGGGAACCTGTGTTCATTTTGAAAATGAAATAACACAAAGACACAAACAAATTAAACCAAATAAACTTCCAGTGTCCCATGGTTTGTCACAGGCAGCACACCATTAGCTGCCTTGGGAGTAATGAGAAGGAGGGAGCCAGCAGAGCAGCACTGGGATTTTCCCAGGAAGCCTCAGGCAACCGCTTCTGCAAAAGACCAGAAGAAAGTCTTCACCACTCATAGGGTAGTGTTGCTTGTTCAGCAGCCCAAACTTGCCCCATGAGGGCAGGGCAACATTTCGGGTTGCCTGTGTGCCCTTTGAAAGACAAGAAGGAAAAAATATATATATTATTAATAATAAAATAAAAGTAGAAAAATAAAAATAATAAAAAGTGGAGTAAAATTTTCAGAAATTAAAAGTATATACAACTTTTTAATTTAAAATAAAATTATATGGTGATGGAAAGTGAGCTGTTTCTGGGTGGTGAACACATAATGTGATGTATGGAAAATGTAGTGTAGAATTGTACACCTGGAAACAATGTAATTGATATCAATTAATGTCACCCATTAAATTTAACCAAAAAATAAATAAATAAATAAAATAGAAATACGGCATAAATAAATAAATAAAATAAAATGAAAAGGAATTCTAAAAAGGAAGAAAGAGGAAAATAAGGTATAATTACCGTAAACAAGAAGAAAAATTTCCATGTAAGCCCCATGATAGAAAGACAGAAAGAAAAAGAAAAGGTATAATTAAAAAGAGAAAATAAATATATATATTCTTCTTTCCTCCTTGCTGTTGCTGTAAGCCCCATGGTCTATCACTCACAGTTCACTTTTACTTGCCCTGGAGGAGGAGCAGAGTGGTGTCAAAAGTGCTCTGGGAGTTGCAGGCAGCTGCTTCTATAAAAAATGTGCAAGAATGTCCTTCCCACAAGTTGGGTGGAACCAATCGCCTAGCCAACCAGAGTTGGATGAGGAAAATCTCCAGTGTGCCTGGGCACACTTTGAAAGAGGAAAAAAAAAAGTAGAGAAAATGATAATATTAATTTCAAAAAATATGATAAAATATAAACTAAGTATAACTAAAAATAAAAATTAAGAAAGTAATAAAAGAAAACTGTAGAAAAGAACTGAAAGTAAATTTAAAATAAAAAAATTAAGAGTAATTAAATAATTTGAGAGCTCAGCAGTTTTTCACCAGTATCTCACTTTTAGCTCTGCACAGAAAGTGACAGAGCAGCACTGGACTCTCCTTGAGGACCCACAGAGAACTTCTTCTGCATAGGATTTAAAAAAAAAAAAAGAAGAAGAAGAGAAGAAAAAAATAGAAGCCTTCCCCTACTAGTAGGCTATGGTTATTCACTCAGCTGTCTAGAGTGCCCCACTGGACCAGTAAGAAAAAGCCCAGTTGGGAAAAGTCCTTTAGACTTCCACATTCTTTCCCTGACTGCCTGTAGGTTTTCCTTTTCAGCCTGCCTTGCAAGATCTTGTAAAACCAGTTATATAGCTAAGAAGGTTGGGACTGGGGTATTGGCAGCCCTGGATCCCCCCTGGGATATGTAGTTTAAGTTGTGTTGGGCAGCGTTTTGGGGTGTGCAGTGCAGATTATGTTGGACCGCCAACGTCTTAGAATTGGGCCTTTGGGGGAGGTTTTTTGTTTTGTTTTGTTTATTTTAAAGATTTATTTTATTGATATTTGACAGAGAGAAACAGAGACAGAGAGAGACAGAGAGAAGGGGGAGGGCCCAGAGCAGTCTCCATAGTTGACATTAGTTTTCCATACAGTTTCACTCCACAGATGGACACAGGGCTGCGCAGGGCAGGAACTGGGTGGGGAGTTTCCCACATAGGTCCTGGCAAGAACTGAACTAGGGGCACACCCCAGTTCAGCGTGTGGGTCCGCATGGACCGGGGCCGGGATTCGATCCTCGGTCCTCGGGGTTTCAAAGCAACGCTTTACTCGCTGAGCTATCCCAGCTTTCCCTGTGAGGGTTTTGACTTTGTATTCTGTTTTATTGATCTATGTGTCTGTTTTTATGCCAATGCCATATTGTTTTGATTACCATGGTTTTGTAATATAGTTTGAATCAGGAAGTCTGATGCTTTCAGCTTTGTTATATCTCAAGATTGCTGTGGCAGTTTTGGGGTCTTTATTAGTTTCATACAAATGAAAATTACCATTGGAATTTTGGTGCAGATTGCATTGAATCTATCAATTCGTTGGGTAGTGTAGACTTTTAATAGTAGTATTACTTCTTTCAATCCATTAGCATAAAATATATTTTCATAAATTAGTACTCTTCAACTTCTTTTATCAGTGTCTTACAGTTTTTATTATATAGCTGTTTCACCTTCTTGGTTAAATTTATTTTTAAGTATTCTATTCCTTTTGATACAACTCTAAGTGGAATATATATATATATATATATATATATATATATATATATATATATTTAATTTCTCCTTCTGATAGTTTGTAAGCATAGAAACACAACTGATTTTGTATAGAGACATTATATGCTTCAACTTTACTGAATTTATTATGTTCTAACATATTTTTTGGTGGACACTTCAGAGTTTTTATATATTATATCAAGTCACTACCCAGGAGGGAAATTTTTTTTTTCTTTCTAGTTTGAATGCTTTGTTTTTACTCTTCCTTTTCTGTTTTGTTTTGTTTTTTTCCTCATTAAATTGCACTGGTTACATTTCCAATACTATGTCAAATAAAATGGGTAAGAGTGAGCATACTTTTGTTGTTCTT
>PVKE010046069.1:0-12387 GCA_004027555.1 Craseonycteris thonglongyai | reverse complement strand
GGGGACAGCGTGGGCGGGCGTGGGCGGGCGTGGGGGACAGCGTGGGCGGGCGTGGGCGGGTGTGGGGGACAGCGTGGGCGACAGTGTGGTTGGGTGTGGGCGAGCTGCTGTGCTGCGTGACAGCGTGGGGTCGTGGGGACAGCGTGGGGTCGTGGGGACAGCGTGGGGTCGTGGGGACAGCGTGGGGTCGTGGGTGCTCCGGCAGGGAGGGTCTGGCTCGGGGCTGCACAGCCGGTAACCGCAGACGCTGTGCCACCCGCAGGCCGGAAGGGCAGCGGCCTGAGCCCGCAGCTCCGCGGCCGGGACGCACCCGTTGTGGCCGGTGGCCTGGACGGCGGCCAGCAGGCGGCCCAGGGTGTCCACGAGCTCCCTCTGGCGGCCGGCGGCGACCAGGTGGCGGTTGTGGTTCAGGACGTGCACCACCGCGTTCTGCACGAGCCAGGCTTCCCGCAGCTCCTGCCCGATCTCGGCCGAGCGCAGCCAGCTGCTCATGGCGTAGTGCGACAGGCCCTCCACCCAGGTCCTGCGGGCGCACACGGCCATGCACACGGTCACGCCCAGAAGTCAGTGCAGACTCAAAAATGGCCACGCCCGTCGCAGCCGACACAGCACCCGTTTCAGGACCATTTCTGCACCTGGCGTCTCCTGGGGCCAGGCTCACAGGGACGCTCCCATGTGTCCCTGACACACCCAGGCACGCGGCCCATGCGTGTGGTCACAGCTCTGCCTCCGAGCCACAGGAAGACAGCCCCTCCGCCGCGTTTCCCGCCACCAATGCCGCCTCCCGGCACCTCAGTCACCAGCCACAAGAAGCCAGGTGAGCACAGCTGCTAACAGCAGGCAAGTCAGCCTTGTCCTTCCTTCCAGGGACAGCCACGCACGCGCCCCGCGCCCCTCGCCCGCCGCGCCCCCCCAGCCTGCGCCCCTCGCCCGCCACGCCCCCCCAGCCTGCGCCCCTCGCCCGCCGCACCCCCCCCAGTTTGCGCCCCTCACCCGCTGCGCCCACCTGTATGTGATCCACTCCAAGTTCTCCTCGGGTGACTCGAGCATGTAGCTGGTCGAGTGCTGGCTCAAGTCCTCAGGGGGGCTGGGGTGGTCATTTAGCGCCACACCCTCCAACTGCAACAACTGGACAGTGGCCTGCAAATGCCCAGGAAGTGTGCAGATGCCCGGGAAGTGTGCAAATACCCGGGAGGTGTGCAGATGCCCGGGAAGTGTGCAAATACCCGGGAAGTGTGCAGGAGTCCAGCGCCAGTGGGAACATGCAGCCGCCCCAAGGTGGGGAGACCCTGTGATGAGCCCTCAGGCGACTCGGCTCCCCTCCCCTCCCCTCCCCATCACATCCCTGCGGCGGCTCCACAGGGGGAGCAGGGCTCTTTGTGAGGAGCCCACGGTCACCCCTGCTCAGAGCATGCACAGCCCCCAGCGTGAGCACCCGCTCAGCGCGCACGGCAGCACCGTGGGTGCTCCGGGCACAGGCTCGGGTGAGCAGAGGTGGGGGTGGCCTCTCCCCTCCCCCCAGGCTGAGGCAGGTCCTCCCCTGGCTTCCCTGCCACAGGGCGCTGCTCAGTGTCACCACAGCCCCAGCTCGCAGCCCAGGCCTGACGTCTGGGACCAGCCAGACTTCACTGAACAAATCAGTGGGTGCTCTGGCCAGGTCACCCCAAAAGAAACAACACAAAGCGGCTCCAGTAATTCTGAAGTTACAAAATATTACCAGATGTCACCACTGGCCTCGGACCAGGTGCCACCCGGCCCCCTGTGCCTGACGCAGACGCGGCGCCTTGGGGGGCTGGGGACGCACCTCGGCGTTGATGAAGCCCACCTCCGCCAGCTTCCGCAGCAGTCGGGGGGGCAGTGATGTGTGCATCAGGAACTCCCCGTGGCCTCTGGTGTCCGGCCCTGAGCTCTCCCTGCTCCGCTTCCTCCTTCCTGGGGAGACAGCAGGGCCTGGGCTCCCCCCACCTGCCAGAGCTCCGCCCCAACTCCGGCCAGGCCTCCGGGGGGTGGGCACAGTGCCAGGGGGGAGCCTCCCACAGGCGGGTCCCCATCGAGAGCTGACAGTCCCAACAGCGCTTTCTCAGTTCTGCGCTAAGCTCTGCTCACCAAGCCCACTGGGCCCACGTCCAGGGTTCTGGGGCCTCGCTCGCCCCTAGACCTGCGCCCCCCAGGGGCCTGCACCCTGGACTTGTCCCCAGGCCCAGTGCCCACGCTCCTGAGAAGCACACACGGGGGCTGCTGCACCTGCCCCCCCCCCCGGCCTCTGACCATCGGCCTGGGCGTCAGCCTCTGCCCCAGGCGCCTGGCACCGCGGCCGCGGGTCCCTTCCCCTTTCTGAGCCCCTGACAACCCCAATGTGAACGTGAAGGTCAGATGAGACAATGGCACTGAGCCGGGAGCCCCCGATCAGCAATATGACGATGGGCAGCCACGCCACCACCTCCACTCCCGTGGTCACCGTGTGGCCGCTGTCACTGTCATGGACGCTCTCGGTACCGTTACCACCGAAGGCCCGCTGCGCTCAGGCCCACGAGTGCTGCCCCGCCCCCCGGCCGCTCGCAGGGCACAGCCGCAGGGACTTCCGGGCCTGGGCCTCAGCGCCGGCGCGGCCCTGAGCCGGGAGCCGGGAGCCGACGGCCGGGAGCCTTGCGCGTACCTCTCTTCAACCGCGACGGCTTCGTCATGTTGGCGCCGTCGTACAGGAGGCAGAAGCGGCTCGCTGCGCGGCACACGTCCCACACGCCCTGCTTCCGCGCCACTTTGGCGAGCTCGGCCCAAATCTGCACCCTGCTCGCCAAAGACACGGACGTGCGGCAACGTCAGGAACAGCCCACAGCCGCCGCCTGTCAGGAGAGGGCCCTGGTGCTTCTGCCGTCTCAGGTCACAGAGAGCGACCTCGAGAAAAACCAGGGACCCCAGGGTCCCCAGGGACCTGAGGTGCAGGACACCCCGCAGGGAGGGGCTGCCCCGGGATCAGGAGGGAGGGCAGGGAGACCCCGTGTGGGCAGCCGTCTGACCCCTGGGCCACGTGCCACACAGTGCAGCCCCGTCCCCGTCACGCTGGCATCGCCCTCCCACGGGGCAGGGCCTCCCGAGTCTGCCCCCCACCAGCCGGTGCCCACGGCCGTGTCCTGGCCACACGCAGGAGCTGGCGCTGGCACCTGGCTGAGGTCAGGACGGCCTCCAGAAAGAGGACCCTCGGCTGGGGTCTGCGGGCCCCCCGGGGGCTAGGGGCTGGGGGCTGGGGTCTGCGGGCCCCCCGGGGGCTGGGGGCTGAGGGCTGGGGTCTGCGGGCCCCCCGGGGGCTAGGGGCTGGGGGCTGGGGGCTGCGGGCCCCCCGGGGGCTAGGGGCTGGGGGCTGGGGTCTGCGGGTCCCCCGGGGGCTGGGGCTGGGGGCTGGGGTTTGCAGGCCCCGGGCAATGGGGACCTTCACCTCCTCCCGCCGGCCTCAGGACCACACGTGGGCCCCAGGGTGGCGGCCGGTTCGACCACCGCAGATGGACGCACTCTCGGGCTTCGCCGCCGCCTGAGTGCCCGCCGGCTCCTCCACTCACCGCTCCTTGTTGTTCTCCTTCCCCAAGCGCCGCAGGTGCCCGGCGGCCTTGTCCACGCTGATGCTGTGGTGACGCGCCTTCGCGAACAGGTAGCTGAACCGGCCCCTGTTTTTCCCGACGAAAACTGAGGGTGCAGAACACAGCGCAGGAGTGTCACGCGTGAGGCCGCGCCGGCGCCCATAGGCGCTCGTGCCCCCGGGGCTCTGGGCCCCGCGCACGGGGACGGGACCCCCACACGCGAGGCCTGCGGGGAGGGGGGCGCCCACCTTTGGCCTCGTTCTCGCTGTCGAGAACGGTCTGGAAGGCGTCGGGCGCCAGGGCCAGGCCGGCGTTCACCAGCAGCGCCCGCTTCCTCCGCACGCTGTCCTTGGGGACGGCTTTCTTGGCCTGAGAAGCGGACGGCGGCCGCGTGAGCCGAGGTCGCGTCTCCGTCCAGCCCGCCAGCGCCGTGAGCCCCGGGCGGCCGCGCCGCACCTGCTCGATGGCGGTGATGGCCTTGTCCTCAGCGCGCTCGGGGCTCCGGTACAGCGCCGTGCAGAGGCGCAGCCGCGTCAGGGCCGCCTGCAGCCGGTCCTGGTAGAGGCCGCGGCCGTCCAGCTGCAGGGCCTTGTGCAGGTGCTGCAGGGCCGGCTCCAGCCGGTCTGCGTCCTCGTCGATGTGCGCCAGCTCCATGTGCACTTGGCAGCGCAGCAACACCATCAGGCTGCGGGCACGGCTCCGCGTCAGGGGCCAGCAGCGCCCCGTGCACCCCGTCCTGGCTCATGGGAGGACTCGCACGGGGACAGGCGGGAGGAGCCCACAGGACGCAGGAGGCTCAGCCGGCCGCCAGGAGAGGCAGCGTGCTGGGCACTGCCGCCCACCCGCCGCCGAGTCCCCCGCTGCCCCCGGGAGGTGCGCGGCGTCACCAACGCGTGGGTTCCTACCGCTCACTGCTCCCCACTGTCAACAACCAAAGCCCATCTTTGCCCTCAGTCTTGTGAGCTGAGGCACACGCACACACACGCACTCACACGCACACACGCACGTGCACTCATGACAGCTACACCTGCCGTCACCTGTGCTGGGACCACAGGAGGCTGAGCACGCCGTGTCTAAGCAGGACAACAAAGCCGCCTCCATCAGCAGCACGCAGGTGCAGGTGCAGATTAAGTGCAGGTGGGGGGTCAGGGCAGGTGTACGTGTAGATATAGGTGCAGGTGCAGGTGTAGGAACAATGCATGTGGAGTACAAGTGTAGGTTAAACATGTGAATCAGAGCAGGTGCAGTACAGTGCAGGTGCAGGTGCAGGTGTGATACAGGTGCAGGTGTGATACAGGTACAGGTGCAGTGCAGGTGTGATGCAGGTGCAGGTATGATAACAGGTGCAGGTGTGATGCAGGTGCGGTGCAGGTGTGATGCAGGTATAGATATGAGACAGGTGTAGGTGTGGTGCAGGTGCAGTGCAGGTGTGATGCAGGTGCAGATATGGTGCAGGTGCATGTGCAGGTGCAGGTGTGCAGGTGCATGTGCAGGTGCGGTGCACATGCAGGTGTAGGTATGGAGCAGGTGCAGGTGCAGTGCAGGTGTGATACAGGTGAAGGTGCATTGCAGGTGTGATGCAGGTGCAGGTATGATACAGGTGCAGGTGTGGTGCAGATGATGCAGATGCAGGTATGATACAGCTGCAGGTGCAGGTGCGGTGCAGGTGTGATGCAGGTGCGGTGCAGGTGTGGTGCAGGTGCAGGTATACAGGTGCAGGTGTGGTGCAGGTGATGCAGATGCAGGTATGATACAGGTGCAGGTGTGGTGCAGGTGCAGGTGCGGTGCAGGTGTGATGCAGGTGCGGTGCAGGTGCGATGCAGGTGTGATGCGGTGCAGGTGCAGGTGCGGTGCAGGTGTGATGCAGGTGCGGTGCAGGTGCGATGCAGGTGTGATGCGGTGCAGGTGCAGGTGTGATATAGGTGCAGGTGTGACCTAAGGGATCTGGCTAGACCCCTCCTTGTGTGTCTCTGGGGCCTGGCACGATGGCTGCCACTCAGCCAGCATGTGATGAATGACTCAACCCCCGTGGGCAGGAGGCACCTGGTCTTGACCACCCCAGGCAGCCAGCTCAGGGCCATGCCTGGGCCGTGGCCGCCCCCCTCGGGGGCTGGGGCCGCACGGTGACGCACACCGGCACTGACTCTCCCAGGGCTGACGTGAACATGGCTGTTGGCTTGTGGGCCCGGCTGCCCCTCAGCCGACAGGGGGCCGGGGCGGGCAGCCTGACCCCCCCAGACAAACGGACGGCGGTGTCGCCGCAGCTGCGCAAGCCCCTCATAGACGGTGGGCTCGCCGCTCCCATCGCCGTCTGGGAGGGTGAGTGGGATTTCACCGGCACCCCTGGTGTGGACGACACTGCCCACGTGCTGCCTGCATGGCGGCACCAGCTACCTGTCCACCTGCTCCAGGACGTCCGCGATGCTGGTCAGCGGCTTCCGCAGGCGCGGCCGCAGGCTGTGCTGCAGCAGAGGGAGGCACAGGTTCCACAGGGTGGTGCACGCCACCTGCATGGCCCGCGGGTCGCCCAGGCGCACGGCTCGCTGCAGCACCACCTCCAGCCGCCGCGTCATGTCCAGCTGCGCCTGCAGTGACCGCGGGTGAGGACCCAAGGCCGTCCTGCACGGTAACCGGGGCCCTGAGGCGGCTCGCGGGGCCGGGCGCAGGTGTGTCTGCACCGACCGCCCTGAGGTCTCACCCCGGACGCTCCCCTAAAAGGCGCAAGACCGGCTGCTCACACCCCTGTGCCACCAGCGGCTGTCACGTCTGCTTCTTGGTTGGCCTTGCGGATACGCTGGCTCTGTGCCCACCACGTGGGTCACCCAAGACCATCCCTCCCGGCAGACGGGCGCCAGTCCCAGCCTTTGGGGACCTCGGACGCGACCCCATGGCTCCACGCCGTCCCCGCGGCCCTCAGGCTCCCCTCACGCTGCTCCTGGGTCAGGAGTCCGGCTCATGCTTAGGAGTCCAGCCCCCTGGGCAGAAGGGCCCTGCAGCCCCTGTGCAGCCCCCGGCCCCCCACACACAGCGGCCTCGGCGGCAGGTTCACGGCCACACGAGTTGCCTGGAAAGCCTCCGCGAGCGCGTTTATCCGGCACCTGCCAGACGCCGGCTCGTGCAGCACCCCCCAGAGGACGCCCCCGGCCCTGCCGCCCCCCACGGCCCAGGGCCCCTCGCTGCGGCAGGGGTGACCCTTGCCTTCTACACCCGTCAGGATGGCCTGGAGCCCTCGCGGGGACACGGTGGCCATCACCAAGGTGCCCTCTGGCCCTGCCGCTCCCGCTGTGCTGGGGGAGGGGGCTGTGGCCCGGGGCGCTGGCCTGTGCGGGTCACAGGGGGCCAGCAGCGCGCCCCGCAGGCCGGTGGGGGTCCCCGAGCGCGGGGCTGTGCGCACAGGCGTGCGGGGCCTGTGAGCGCCCTGTTTACCTCCACGGCCGCATGCGTGTAGACCTTCATCTGCTCCTCGAGTCTCAGAGCGTCCCGTTCATACTCCAGGCATTGCACCTGGATCAGCGTGCCCGGCTCCTGCGCAACGGGAGGCGTCTGAGCTCCCGCAGCCGCCGGCACCGGCACCGGCACCCACCGCCAAGGCCCCGTGAGCTGCCACCGACGCACGAGTCAGTCAAACCACCACACACGCAGTGACGTTTAATGTCCCGACTTCTGACACAGGCTGAGTGCGCTTCCCACATCCCAGGACGTTTCGGGTTTCGCGTTTGCGTTCAGATCTATGACGTGTTTTGCGTTAACGTCTGTGTATGGTGTGAGGCGTGGTCAGCGTTCGGCTTTTTGTGTGGTTATGCCGTTGTCCCCGTTGTGTGTTACAAGGCTCTTATCCCCGGCGTGCCTTGGCGCCTTCGTTAGAAGCCAGCTGGCGGGGTGTCTGTGGGTCGGGCGATGTCCCCCGCGCCCCCGTTTCGGCCGTGCTCGCCCCACTTCGCTCTGCGGGCCGCGTCGCTGGTGGCGGCTCCGGGTCCTTTGTGCTTCTGTACAGCTTGATGGTCGTCCCCGAAACCCTTCGGCCGGACGCTGGCTGGGATTGCTTTGCGTCTGTCCTCGAGTCTAGAGAACACACATCTTAACCCTCGTGCGTCTCCTGGGCCAGGTGTTGTCTTTTCTTCAACAGCCAGTATCTTTGGAAGAGGCCACACAGGCGTCTGTCGCTTCTGCCCGGAGCTCGGCCCTGCCGGGACCGGCTTCCTTCACTCTTCCCGCTGGTGTTAGTCAGACTCTCACATTTTGTCTCTTCTTCCTCCAACTTCGAGATACTTTTCTGGCCATAGGTTTCTATGCTGAGAGCTGTTAGTTCAGCATTTTAAAATGTTGATCTTAGGTGTCTGGGTCTGTCCTGTTTCCAGCTACTGTTCCTCGTGCCCGACTCTCCTCGGACCCGCTTCCCGGAGCCGCCGAGAACCCGCGCTGCCGGCAGCGTTCAGCCCGGGATGACGGCACTGACCCACAAAAAAGTATTGTCCAGCACTGATCATCATACGCATTTCTGTTACATGAGGATTAGAAGCAAGTTCTGTTTAGAAATAACTCCAAGAAAAGCTTCTATATTTTCACATTGAAAACCAGTCAGATTTGCTTCAGCCTCAAAGTGTTTATGGGAAATTAAATGAACATGGCACGTGAGCTAAGCTTTTTTCCTAAACGGGAAATGGCTTAATACCATCATATTTTGAGCCATTATTTAAAAAAAAATACTGTTTTTGGTTCCCTCCGTTCCCTTTTTCTCCAGCGACTTATCCCGCCGGCCGGGCTCGCCCACAGCCCAGCACACGCTGTTCGGCGTCTCCTTTCTGGCGTTTCCGTTGCTCCATTTTCAGCAACTGCGTTACTGGATTTTCAAAAGCTGGCTAATCTTTTCTTCTGCAATGTCTGCTCTGCTTTACTTATTTAACATTTGCATTGAGGTACAATCGACAAGTAAAATTGTATATATTTCAAGTGTAAACGTGACAACTTGATACCTGTAAGAACTGTGAATAATCAAGTGATTAACACACCTGTCACCTCAGTTACTGTTAACTGCAGCCCTTTGTAATAAGCACAACATAATAGGACTAACGTGTCCAGCAGCCGTGTTGGAGGGTAAGCTGTGGCTCGTGAATATCATGACATACAAGTCACATGGACACGGTGGCCGCTGGTGACAACAGGAGGGAACAGCGCATCGTGCAAACGCCAAGCTCACGTCTCCATTGTGCAGAACGCACAGCTTGATAAAGGGACGCAGGACGCGGCCCGCGATGCGGAGCAGGCCCCCCGGGAGGGTGCGGGTGGGGGGCCTCCAGCCACTGACCACTTACCTGGCTGTCCATTTTCTTCAAGTCTGAGAGGCAGCTGGAGCAGACCTCCTCGCACTTCAAGGTCAAAGAGAGGTGAGCTAGTTCAAAGAGCAAAACGATTCTGAAAACAAGACACACAGAGCAGTAGCAGATCGGCAGGGGTGGCAGGACACGCTCGCCACCCCCGGCCCCAGGAGGACTTCACAAGAGGTTCCGATTTAAAAGTACAAGAAGGTACGTGTCCCCAGACGGCGCAAACCTCGGGCCGCGAGGCCGCGTGGGGACGCAACCCCCAGGCGGCGGCGGCGGTGGTGGGGGGTGGGTTGCACCTTCGTCACCTTCACACGTAGCAACACTCACTTCTCCTCTCGGATGGACGGGACGTCCTGGTGATCATAGCAGCTCAGGTGTTCATAGGTCGTCTTCAGAATTGTGTCGACGTCTTCAGGTAAATCATTGTTATCCAATTTTCTAGAATTAATTGCACATCTTAAATCACCAAAATCTCCCGTCGGGTTTATTCAAATCACCCTAAAAGAAATGCTAAGTGTAGGAGCCGGCTTCCCCCTGAGCAGAGGCCTAGAACGCTCGTCTGCTTTCCGTCCTCCGCACGGGCGACCCGCCCCCGCCCCCGCCCCCACGCAGGCTCCTCACTCGCTGGAAATGAAGCCACCGGGTCCCCAAGCAGGCGGCCCTGGCAGCCCAGCCCAGCACGGCCCCCGTCCCCGCCGCTCACGCCTTCAGCTTGTTCACGTGGAAAGTGACCGATAGGCTCACGGAAGTTTCCTTTTCTTCCTTTAACTGGAGCTCGTCCGCTAATTCATGCCGCACCTGGTAAAGGGGGGGTCATCACCTCAGATCCCAACAACGAGCAGGCAGACTGCGCAGCTGTCACCTCACGAGCGCTGCTGTAGCAGTAACGTTTGTAATGACAGGTGCCTTTCCATTCAGTTTGTTTAACTTTTCAGATGTGACTTCATGTCCTACGCGCAGAACTAACAGGGCGTGAGTGCGCCCCACGCGTCGGCTTTGTGCAGGTCGGCGCTGGCAGAGGACACGGAGTCACGCCCGCTGCCTCCCGCGTGGGGTGGGGGGTCCGCACTCGGCGGGCGGCTGCTCACCATGACCGAGAACAGCGCGCGGTGGCACCGGGGCGCGTGGGTGCGGATGAAGGGCGCGGCGGTGGCGCACAGCTGGGTGGCCTCCTCTCTCCTGCCCGCCTGCAGGTAGCACTGCAGCAGCTCCCTGCGGGACACGCGACAGGGGCAGCTGAGCCCCAAGCGAAGCCCCTCTGTGGCCCTCAGGCCGTCGCACTCCTGGGACGTGCAGGTCTCACTAGGAAGACGCGCGGTGGGCCGGCTCCGTACCCCACGCCCCCCAGGCCTGGCTCCCAACAGACGTCATTGCATCGGACATTTCAAAAAGGCACATTTGTGTCTTTTCCGTTGGAGGCTCAGGGGGGCATGAACAGGAGCGGCAACCCCGCCTCGGGGCAGACCCCCCGGCCCCTGTGGGTGATGCTCCACAATCACAGAAGCCGTCTGGCGGACGCCCTGCAGAACTGGGCACAGGGACCGCTGCCCGGCAGCAACGGCGGCTTCTCCGGCTGCCCCTGAGCCATGAGCACCGCGCCCGCCCTGGCTCTCTGCTCACGTCCACCAGGTCAACAGCGCACTGAGCTAAGTGTCCAAACCAGGAGCCAGCGCTTGGACCCGGGCCCACATTCCCCGCGTTTTCAGTGGGAACATGCGTCCTGTTGTGACACCCATGTGGTCAGGACACTGACGTTGTCATCTACAGAGTCTAGGAACACGGCTCCCAGTAGAGCTGGACCCAGTGGCCTCGGCCTGCCCTGTGGGGGCCCCTCACCCCCACGGGAGGGCACGCGGCCGCCCTGCTCACAGCATCAGCTCCGCCCGCCACTCCTTGTCCTCCTCCTCCGTCTGGTTTAACACGCTCACGATCTGGGAGAGGCTGGGGATCACATGGTGGGAGTACCCGGGCTTGAGGAAGGGCCTCACCATTTGCCAGTAGAGAACCGAGGCGTTAAACACCAGGAAGTGGTACCTGCAGTTCAAGAAGAGGAGCTGAGACCCGGTCAGACGCCCAGCCCAACACCATGCCTCTTCGGTGACACCCGGAGTCCCCTGTCCCCAGTAGACGGCAGCAGCCCCACCTGGGACACGCGGTCCACACCGCAGGAGACCACGCAGCCCCCTGAAGCCAGACCAGAGGCCTCACTCACTCAGTCACTCTGCAGAGGGCTGAGAACACACCCCTGAGGCGCCCGAGAGACAGATAAGAACAGGCAGGTGTAGGAGGTGACGCCCTGCTGAGCCCCAGAAAGTGACCCGGAATCAGCCAGGAGAGCTGTGCAGGGAGAGAGGTCTGGTGGGTGGCGGAGGGGGATGCTTCTGACGGCTCCGGTCCCCATCAGGTGGTCTGCAGGTACCCCCAAGCCACCAGGCCCCTCCCCCAGGATGCCCACCGCTCAGCTTCATGGCTCAAGGACATGGTCCCCTTGAGACACCCACTGTCCTTGGAACCTGTGGCTCAAGGCCACAGGCTCCCGTATCTGCACAGCCTCACTGCGGGCGGCGCTGGAGGGCGGCGCCACGTCCCAGCACCCACGACGGGGCTGGCCAGCCGCAGGCAGGGGGAGATGGAGCGAGTGAACCCGGACTTACGCGGACATCTCCTTTAAATGGCGGGTCCTCTTTAAATAGGTTGCATTAATACTAGTTTGTGTGCAAGCTTATTTTTCAATAACATTCATTTTTAATGAAGCAAGCACCCATGAAGTAGAAAACAGCACTGGAGTTTGGGCCAAATCACCCCCGCAGATGTGAGGCCTTGGCCCCGCGGTGACCGGGGAGGACAGGCCAGTGGGGGCAGCGCAGGGCGGCAGCAAAAGGCTGAGCCCGAGAGGCCCGGGGACAAAGGACAGGCCCACAGAGGAAGCTGACAAGCATCACCGCAGATCCCAGCAACAGCTGACGGGAAGACTCAGCTACGGAAACTGCATGCACGCGCCCCAGCGCTACGCCGGAGACCCGCGTGCACGCGCCCCATCTCTATACTGGAGACCTGTGTGCACACAGCGCAGCTCTATGCTAGAGACCTGTGTGCACACAGCGCAGCTCTATGCTGGAGACCTGTGTGCACACAGCGCAGCTCTATGCTGGAGACCCGCGTGCACGCGCCCCATCTCTGCTGGAGACCTGTGTGCACACAGCGCAGCTCTATGCTGGAGACCCGCGTGCACGCGCCCCATCTCTATGCTGGAGACCTGTGTGCACACAGCGCAGCTCTATGCTAGAGACCTGTGTGCACACAGCGCAGCTCTATGCTGGAGACCTGTGTGCACGCGCCCCATCTCTATGCTGGAGACCCGCGTGCACGCGCCCCATCTCTATGCTAGAGACCTGTGTGCACACAGCGCAGCTCTATGCTAGAGACCTGTGTGCACGCGCCCCATCTCTATGCTAGAGACCCGTGTGCACACAGCACAGCTCTATGCTAGA
>PVKE010046068.1:0-12389 GCA_004027555.1 Craseonycteris thonglongyai | reverse complement strand
TTCCTTTATTTCTCTTGTTCTTTTTTTTTTTTTAATGCCATCTAGTGGGGAATTATTGTGTACCCTATCAGTAATAGATACAGTTGGCTTTTATACAAAAATATAGAATTGGATTGTCTGTTAAATCCAGTTTCCCCACAATGTGGTGGCCTGAAGCACCTCAGGTATTTCAGGGCACCATTGGTCTGTAACAGTGGCTATCAGTGCTTTATTTAATGAGCCCTGAGTCATGCAGAAACTCAAGATTAAATTCTTATGACCTGAAGACCAGAAAATATTGAGTAAATATAAGATTATATGACCTTATGAGTTTTCTTTTCAAATTGATGTTTACCATACATAGATTTTAACCTACATATTTTCAAAAATATGTGGAATCAGCCTTTATTGTAATTGTGCAATCATTGTCACAGTGCAAGAACACTCACACTATCCTGTTCTGGTACAAATCTGTAAGAAATCATGCAATTGAGATGGCTTAGAGAAAAAGAAATGAATGAACTTTTTCACTAACTGGGGATATTCAGTGATTATATTTTTAGAGGTGTTATTGTACCTCAAAATTCAGCTTTGGGGTAAAGAAGTGTTTTTCCTAATAATGAGTAGGATGATTTTTAATTAGGGTTCATCATAAATCCTGGAATAGTGTCTATCAACAGATTTAAAGTAGATTAAAATGAACATCTATTAAAATTGCCTTTATGATATTATATCATTAAAAAAATTATTTTATCTTATTTCTATGATAAATATCTCACTACAGACATTTCCCTGACTCTCCTCTGACTTAAAAGCAGAAGCTGAATTAGAGGGAGCGACAGAGGTAAGATGACAGAATAGAAATTTCTAGCCTTCATCCTTCCACAAAAGCACTAATTTGTTAATACTGTAAGAGCCCAAATACATTTATGAAAATTCCAGAATTGATTTAAGCAGTTGCAGTACACTAGATGAAAACAAAACTGACAATAGCCACATTGACAAGGTTTATAAGAAGAGTTTTATTTAACTTCTGTCAACCCCATTCCTTAGCCAGCACAGCTCAGCACCAAAAGAGATCTCCTCAACCTGTAATTTCTCCCTGTGGAGAAAGAGAAAGTGGAGCGTACATCCAGTCTCAGGGCACTGACAAAGAGATGAGCTATTGTCTTATCGTACTCAGAATACTAAGAGAACTACCTGTAGTGCAATTCTAACACTCGAAGCAGCTAGGAACAAAGCAAAAGAGCAGGCAGCTTTTAGCGGTTGACATGGCTCTGCAAAATTGGGAGAAGCTGCATAATCTTCAGAATTCTTATTCAGAAGTGGAGATTGACTCCAAGTTCCAGTATTTCAGTGCACTGTCTGAAGGAAAGGGGGAGGGTGCCTCTCAGCAGCAACATAGCTCTGTGATATGGGGAGGAGACATGCAATTCTGAGATTTGCTCTTCAGGAAGGAGGAAGAGGAGTTGTGTGTACATCCGGTGTTCCTGCCTGTCTGTACACTGTCCTAGGTAAGAGGGGCAGGTGACTTATTGTGGCCATACAACTTGTGCAATTGGAAAAAAGCAGCCAAACTTAAGACTTTTCTTCCAGGAGAAAGGAAGAGGAGTGAGATACGCATGTCTGTAAAAACGTTTCAAGAAACTATCAGAATCTCCCGCAGGGATAATTGGTAAAGGTCTTTCCTTGTTGAAGCCAGGGATGTCCACTTACCCCAGTTCTCTTTAACATGGTATTGGAAGTCTTTGCCAGAGCAATTAGGCTAAATGCATAAATAGATAGATATCCAATTTGGAAAAAAGTAAAATGATCTGTTTACAGATTACATGACTCTCTTTAAGTAGAAAATTCTAAGCACTCTACAAAAATTATTAGAGCTAATCAATAAAAATTCAGTAAAGGATAATCAACATACAAAAATCAGTTGGATTTCTTCTAGACATTCACAGCTAACTATCCAGAAAAAAATGGGGGAAAAAAAACATTAAAAATAATAAAACAGAAGGAATAGATTTAACCAAGAAAGTGAAATATCTGTACATTAAAAAACTATAGGAAACTGACAAAGAAGTTGGATTTTAGCTATTAACCTCTTATCAAATATTTTCTCCAATTCCATAGGCTAACCTTTAACTTTTTTAAATTGTTTTCTTTGTGGTAAAGAAGCCTTTAGATTTGTTGTAGTCTCACTTGTGTTTTGCTTTTGTTGCCTGTGCTTTAGGTATTATAGCTAAGAAATCATTGTCAAGTCCAATGTCAAGAAGATTTCTCCCTATGTATTCTTCTAGGAATTTTAGAGTTTAAGGTTTTGAGTTTAAGTATTTAATCCATTTTGAGGTGATTTTTATGCATGATATAAGATAAATATCCAATCCTTCCCACCCTACCCTCCTTTTTTTGGAATGTGAATGTCAATTTTTCCAATACCAATTGTTGAATAGATTATTGTTTCTCCATTTTGTATTTTTAGAGCCTTTGTTAAAAATCAGTTGATTCATATACATGGCTTGTGTTTGTGCTTCTTATTCTAGTCTTCTGGTTTGTATGTTTATTTATATGTTACTACCACACTGTTTTAATTACTTTGGATTTGTAATATAGTTGCTGTACAATAATTATGTAATATGATAAATATCCTTACATAGGCAATAGTCATACAATATATAGAACACTTTAAAATGAAAGTAAAATATTTGCATCTATTAAAAATTGATAACATCAGCAAACAACAATAATAATAATGCCATCAAAACAATGTGAATGAATGTTCCTAGCTATCACTTATGTCTTCTAAACAATTTTCTTAGCTGTATAATGCTATATTCACATGACTAATTTTTTTTTTTTTTTGTCTCTTTTGCCCTGAAAACTCCTCTCTTTGCATCTCTTCTCACCATTACTCTTGCTTTGGTGGAGAAAGCACACATGACCCTTCAAAATGGAAGAGAGAAAGAAGGCAGTTAGGAGACGGTTTTGCTTTGTTTCACATTATATGTAGGGTTTATAGGTGGCATATTTTTACAAATTTGCTTCTGAGCTTTATCAGTAGACTGAAATTGCCATTGATAGTATGTGATGGGCTGCGTTAAAAGGAGAAGCTCACAAAAACATTTTCTAGTCCTCTCCTCTTCAGCCCACTCTACTGACTAGGGAAAGCCATATATATTCTTTTATTATTAGTTTTCTTTCTCAGAAATAAAAGACATTTTTTTTTTCTCTATTCTGGATGTAAGTAGAAAAATTTCATTATAATATTACAACTACTACAATTACTGCTACTACTATTCCTACTACTACTATTGCTATTGCTGCTGCTGCTACTACTACTACTACTACTACTACTACTACTACTATTACTACTACTACTACACAGACAGATACCTTAGATAAACTTGGAGGTTTTACTAAGCAACAGACTGCAATTGCAATATTGCTTTATAAAATTGTAACCATATTGAAAAGGCCACATAATCTTAAAAACCTTCATAAAAAATAGAATCATCATATTAATTTTAAAAATATCCACAGGAATAATATAACACTCAGAAAGGATTGGCTACTACATTTTAGGTTTTTCCCTGATAGAAATCAGAAATAATATTCCTGGCTGTACAAAAGTCATGTTTTGTAAAAACATAGAATTTTTACAGTGATAATATTAATGATGGCAGTAACAGCCTGTCACTGTGCTAAGCAATTTTATATGAATAAAGTCATGAATAATAATCACAGTAGAAGTGTTTACTATTTTTAATCTCTAATATGTAGATAAAAAACCTGAAACTCCTCCTAACTAATAAGGGCTAAAGCAGAGCCCACAGAGGTAACAATCTTCAGTGATAATAGGACATACTAAATATTCAGGATTATAATTTTTAAAAAGGGTTTTCTCCCAGGTGAACCTCAAATGTTTTAAGCTGGGCCCCAGCCTTTTCCAAATCTAATACACCAATCTGCTTACTTTAAAAGCCTAGCACTGAGCATAATTCCTTGGATTAAGGAAGCTGGCCACATGCTAAGTGTTTTTGGTTTTGGTTTTGGTTTTTTTCTTTCTATAATGAACATAAAGAGGTTATTGGAGTATGGTGATTAAAAAAAAAGATGATTGCTTGATTTTCTTTAATCTACCTTCAATGCCATTACCACCCTCTCAGTCCCATCACTGGAATTGCTAGACTCTGGCAAAGTCATCCGTTACTCCTGCAGTAGGATAAAGCTTGTTACATAGGTCAGGTTTCTCACAAATTATGTAAATTATCTGTGACTTCCTAGAACAATTCCGATGATAAAGATACGACTTTAGCCAGCACATTAGGTTGACTTATGTTCCTCACAGATCCTTCTATGACTTCAACTTCTCACATATCTTTTTCTTTTTTTTTTTTTTACCTGAGTTGGTATGTTGCCGTCCTACTCTGTAATGCTCTAAAAATCCTTTGAAGATGCTGAAACATCTGTTCAAGATGGAGCCTGAATACTAGGATGTCACCATTCCTAGTATAACTTTAGTGCCCCTTTGTGCCACTGTCCATCAGTTGGTGGGGTTATACTTCTGTCAAAGGCTATAAAAAGAAAATAGTAGACAGTTAAATTCTTCTCTCTTTCCTCATTCACTAATGCTTCAGTAGGTAATAACATGGACATTTATTCTTAACTGCAGCTCATTTGAGCTGTTGTGATGTTTTTGGTGACTTCTGAAGGGTAATGAAAGATGAGTGCCACCTGCTTATGATTTGCCATCAGGGAGACGGCACTTCTTAGATGAGTTCTACTTAAAACATCACATCATTTGTTCAGTGATGGGTTGTTCTCCGGAAGAGCTGCTGATGCCCAGTCCATGAGATGATCACAGTTCATAATATTCATTTGTTTCATCTATCTTCACAATTAATGTGTGGCAACCCAGTCTGTTTGGTCCCAGGGTTAGTGCAGATATATAATAAAAAATGTCTAAAGGAAGGGATGAGTTGCATTACCACTAGGTGAATTGTATTAAGGAAGGAAGCCTTTTTTTTACTCCTGCTCTTTTTCTCTTTCCTAATGAACATTTGTTGGGCTATTTGTACGTTTTCTTTATTTCTTTAGTTTATCTCACCTCCATGTCTGAGATGGGGAATGACAGAGGTATACCTAGCTTTAATTGATAGATCTGTAATGATTTCCTGAGAGTTGTTTCTCGTCTCTCCACATCTATTCAATCAAATCATTGCTTACCAATAAATTTTCCTTTGAATTTTTGCATGTTGATAAATAAAACAACAATATAATGAAAACACAAGAACAACAACAAAATTTTCTCAAAGTAAACTATGGCTTTCACAATTTTAGTCTCTAAAATGGTCCCTTGAAGCTTACTTTTAAAGACTAATGCTACATATTGAATTTTTGTCTTTGCCTTCTATCTAGGACAATTATCCCTGAGCCCTTGATACTCAAGGGAGAAATGCAATGGAAAAGAGTGGCAGACAAGAAAGTTTGAAAAATGGTTTATTTATATACTTAAAATTATATTTTCATATACTATTAATGAGTACCCAGGTAAAATTTATCTCTTTCGAAACTGTGCCATATATCTACCATCAATTTAAACCACATGTCTATATATTATGATACTACATTCTCTAAATTTTTCTTTGCATCACTGGTTCAGTGTTTAATTTATATATATATATATATATTTTTTTTTTTTCTTCAATCTTAAGTCTTATATTCTAACCTGAATGTAAATATCTGAAAGACTAGAACAAGAGTTTACATAGTGGGGGAAGCTGGGATGGCCCAGTGGGTTAAGCTCTCACTTTGTAGCCCCAGGGACCAAGGATCAAATCCCGGCCCCGGCCCATGTGGACCCATTTGCTGAACTGGGGAGTGCCCCAAGTTCAGTTCTCACTGGGGTGAAACCCTGACCCAATTCTTGCCCTGCGCAGCCTCATGCCCACCTGTGGAATGAAACTATGTGGAAAAACCAATGATGTGCAACTATGGAGATGGCTCTTGGCCTTCCCTCTTCTCTCTGTTTCTGTATCCCTCTCTCTCTCTCTGTCAAAAACAATAAAAATAAATCTTAAAAAAAAAGTTTACATAGGGGAAGCCAGGATGGCTCAATGGGTTAAGTGCTCATTGTAGCCCTGGGGATTGAGGATTGAATCCTGGACCCAGCCTGTGTGGATCCATGTGCTGAACTGAGATGTGCCTCCCATGTAGAAGACCCTCAGTTTGGTTTTTGCCCCCCAGTTTGGCCCCTGGTTCAAGGGATGTGCCTTTCTTGTGGGAGGCCCCAGACCAGTTCCTGCCCTGCATGGCCATTTGTGTGGAATGAAATCATGACATACAACTATGGATATTGCTCTGAGCCTTCCCCCTACTCTCTGTCTCTGTCTCTCTCTGTCTCTATTAAAAACAATAAAATAGATTTTTAAAAGATTTATTTTTATTTTTATTGTTTTTGACAGAGGGAGAGTGATACAGAGACAAAGACAGAGAGAAAGGTAAGGGCCCAGAACAGTCTCTATAGTTGCACATCATTGGTTTTTCCACATAGATTTTTAAAAAGAGTTTATGTAGAGTCTTCCATGAAACAAACTCTACTTACTGATCTTTAAAAACCTATTCATCAACTTTTTACTAGAATTAAGAGACAATTGATTTAAGATGGTTTCTACTATGCCAAATAGTTAAGAAAAAACATTAATTAGGTACTATGTGTCAGAATGGGGCACTATACTACAATAATAGCCAGGCCCACAGCTTACATCTTGAACTTTATATTCTGATATGAGGTATTTCTGAAATCTTTTAAGTGATCCCTTCATAAGTTTAGAAGTTATATATACCAGTGCACTGATATATGTAGAGAACTAGAACAAAATTACTAAAAGAAATGATTAAGTGCTACTATTTATTTCAAAGTGTAGAAGGGCCTTTACCATTCTGGCTAAAGTGCTAATTGGAAGAAACTTTTACTACTGAAACAATGTCATGATGAATTAGGATCATAAACAAGTTTAGTTATTCCCAAACTCCATATAAAAGCTGTGATATCTACGTACTTGGGGCTTGAACTTACCAATATGATGTGAATCCAATTTTCTTTACAAACAATGCCAAGATCTGAATTTAAACCTCAGCCAGCAATCTACATCTAAACCACAGAAAATAATGCACAGCAATTCAAAATCAGGAAAAAGAAAACAGTTTAAATAATAAATGGATTTTTGCCAATCTAAGCCAATGGTGATTATCTCCCTTGGCCTCTTAAATATTTAACTTACTTAATTATATTTTAGTTGGTGTTGTAGTCACAGAATAAATTTAGGAAAAAGCCAAATGATTATGTGAGAGTTGTGACTTTAAAGTAATGATATTTGTTCAGTGTAAGACTTCTGAGAAATTTTAATTCAGTTTGTATATTTTTTTTTTTAAGATTTATTTTTTGTTTTTGAAAGAGAGAGAGAGAGAGAGAGAGAGAGAGAGAGAGAGAGAGAGATACAGTCAGAGACAGAGAGAAGGGGGAGGGCCCAGAACAGTCTCCAGAGTTGCATATAATTGGTTATTCCACATAGTTTTATTCCACAGGTGGACAGGGCTGCACAGGGCAGGAACTGGGCCAGGGTCTTGCCCCGGTGAGAACTGAACTGGGGGCACTCCCCAGTTCAGCATATGGGCCCACATGGGCCGGGGCCAGGGCCAGGATTCGATCCTCGGTCCACACGGGCCAGGGCCGGGATTCGATCCTCGGTCCCTGGGGCTGCCAAGTGAGCGCCTAACCCACTGAGCCATCCCGGCTTCCCCACTTTGTATATCTTTTAAAAACAAGAATTGGAATTTATTTGTCATCATGTAACAAATTTAGAACATTTTGATAATTAATTATTTCTTTCCCACTCCCAAAGAATAGGATTTCTGTTTTTTATAAGAATGACTTATTTCTGTCACTTTCTGGCTGCATGAAACTAGATAAATCACCAACTTTGTCTCTTCATTTGTTCAATAGAAAAACAAGAGTATCTTATTCTACCTTACTGCCACAGGTACTAGGATGATTAAAGGTCATGGGAAACATCAGTATAAATTAGAACTTCTAAAAGGTAGAAAATGTTTCTATTATAATGTAGAGTAGAATTGTATTTCCTTTTGGTGTGAACATGTGTTAAATAATGCCACGGTGGGTATATGCAAAAGTTAATGTAATGAAGCTTCTGGTTTCAGTTCTAACGCATAAAGAACTTAGAAGTCATCATTCTCATCCTTAAAAACTGTTTTAGGGGAAGCCAGGATGGCTCAGTGGGTTAAGCACTCACTTTGCAGCCCCTGGGACTGAGGATCAAATCCCGGTCCCCGCCCGTGCGAACCCAGATGCTGAACTGGGGAGTACCCCCAGTTCGGTTCTCACCGGGGTGAGACCCCAACCCAGCTGTGGAATGAAACTATGGAAAAACCAGTGATGTGCAACTATGGAGACTGTTCTGGGCCCTCTCCCTTCTCTCTGTCTCTGTATCTCTCTCTCTCTCTCTCTCTGTCAAAAACAATGAAAATAAACCTTTAAAAAAATCATTTTGTAAATTTACATTAAAGATAAGATAGCATTCTATTGGGGAAAAAAACAGACAGTTTGATCAATGGGACAGGATAGAGAGCCCAAAAAGATTCACAAATATAGCCCACAAATGATTGATAATGGCACAACTGTAATTCAATAGAAAAATGATCTTCTCAACAATTAGACTCTTCTAAATGCAAAACAATAAACCTAAGCAGAAACCTCATACCTTATACACAAAACTTGACTCAAAATGGATCACAGACTAAAATATAGAATGCTGAACTATTAATCTCTTAAAAGAAAACAGGAGAAAATATAAATACTCTTGGGTTTAAAGATGAGTTACTGGTAAAACACCTAAAGCATAACCCATGTGAAAAAAATTAGGTAAGTTGAATTTTAAATTTAAATTTCAGACATTTTTTATTTAAAGAAAGAATGTTTGCTTTAAAACAAACTGTTAAGAGAATATAAATATAAGCCACAAACTAAAAATTTTTGCAAACCACATATTTAAGTATTTATATCCAAAATATTTTTAAAAACTCTTACTTAAATATAAGAAAACAAAGAACCTCAATGAACTAAAACTTTGAATAGATACCTCATCTTTAAGATAACATGAGTATAGATGGGAAAATTATATGGAAAAAGCTGTGCAACATTTGTTACTATGGACATGCAAATTAGAACAACAGTGAATAAAACTAAACAAAATTGAATAACAAACAATAAAATGGAAAGATACTTCTTGTTCATGGATCAAAAGGATAAGTATAGTTAAAACGACTATGTCACCCAAGGCTTTATGCATATTTAATGCATCCCCATCAAAATTCCAATGGCACTTTTTAAAATAAATAGAACCAAAAAAATCAGATTTGTATCGAATCACAGAAGACCCTGAATAGCGAAAACAATCCTGAGAGAAAAGAATGAGTCTGGAGGTACCATACTTTCTGCCTTCAATTTATGCTACAAAGTTACAATAATCTAAACAGCATGTCACTGGCAGAGAAACAGACACACAGACCAATGGAATTAATTGAGAACCCCCAAATAAATCCACATATATTTAGGGTAGATAATTTTTGACAAGTCAAAAATATAAAATGGAGAAAATAAAACCTTTTCAATAAATGATGCTGATAAAATTGAAAAGATACGAGCGAAAAAATGAAACCATACTGCTATCTGTCACCATATACCAAAATTAACTCAAAATGGATCAACCTAAACATAAAACCTGAAACAATAAATTGCCTAGAAAAAGCATTGGTACTAAACTCATGAAACTTGGGTTCAGAGAGAATTTTATGAATTTGATCTCAAAGGCAAAAGAAGTAAAACAAAAATAAATGAATGGGACTATATCAAACTAAAAAGCTTCTGCACAGCAAAAGAAACCATCAACTGAAAAAGAGGCAACCAAACAAAAGGTAGAAGATATTTGCGAACAATACCTCCAATAAGGAGATAATATACAAAATATATAAAGAACTGTACAACTCAACAATAAAGCAAACAATCCAATTAAAAAATGAGCAGATCTGAATAGACACTTTTCCCTAGAAGCGTGCAAATGGCCAACAAATACATATTTAAAAAAAGAACAAAAAAACAAATGCGCAACTTCACTAACCTTTAGAGAAATGCAAATCAAATTCACAACAAGATACCAACTCACACCTGTTAAAATTGCTATTAACAAGATTAGCAATAGCAAGTGTTTGAGAGGTTGTGGTGAAAAAGGAACCCTCAAACACCACTGGTGGGAACATAACTTGGTACAGCCACCATAGAAAACAGTATGGAGGTTCCTCAAAAAATTAAGAATACCATTACCACATGACCCAGCAACCCCTCTTCTGGATATCTACCCAAGAAATCTGCAAACATGTATCTGTAAAGATATACTCGTGTATATACCCATTTTTATTGCAGCATTGTTTATGTTGGCAAAGACATGAAAACAACCAAAGTGTCCTTTGATAGATGATTAGATAAAGAAGATGTGATGCATACATACAATGAAATATTATGCAACCATAAGAAAAGATGAAATACAGCCATTGTGACAACATGGATGGATCTTGAGATTATTATGCTAAGTAAAGTATGTAAGTCAGACAGAAAAAATTGAGAACCATAGGACTTCACTCATGTATGGAATATAAAACTGAAAGCAACAAACAAACAAAAGAAACAAATAAATAAAAACTCATAAATACAAACAACAGTTTAGTGGTGACCACAGGGTAAGGAGTGGGGGGAGGTGGTAGAATAGGATAAAGGGGGTGAAATATATGATGATGGAAGAAGAACTGACTGGATAGTGACTACACAATGCAATATATAGATTATGCATTATATAAATGTGCACTTGAAACCTATCTAAATTTACAAACCAATGTCACTCCTATAAATTTAATAAGTTAAACAAAATATATCCATGCAGTGCTTTCAAAAATGCCTTACATTTGAATAGTGCACACTATATTATAAATCATTTCTATTTATATAACTTGCTTCACTGTTAGAAAGTCATCTACTAAAGTGATTCATATTACAATTTACACTTTATTGGGAAAGAAGTTAAGTAAACCCTTACCCTTATCTTCTATTGAGCAAAAATTTTCTCTTGCATTCTATCAAGTGCAATCATTCTTACCTGGCTTCTACAAAGTGATAAAAGTTGATACCTTCAAGAAACCCTGAAGCATCTGACACAAGTGAGTTAGTTATCAATATATCAGAGAGCAAACAGTGTTTAAGATAATGTCAGTGTATTTTATTTTCCCTTAAGTCTTTAAAAATGGGATTCAATACATAGTGAAAATCCAATATTTGAATAAGCAGTAAATCTTAAATTCCTTGTCCATGCCTCCTCCTCTCCCAATAAAACAGTTGAGTGCTGATTGTGTTATTGAAAATACCTTTTGACAAACGCTTTAAGAATTGCTATTAACGGACAATCTTTGGATGAAGAATTCATAAAAATTATACTGTTGAGGTTATTCAGTATATTTCTCAGCTTGATAAATTTGTTTGTGGGGTTATAACATTTCATGACCAAAGAAATAACTTTAATATCTTATTGGCAAAAGCCTAGTGAATAAATCACAAGCGCGTATGCTGAGTTCAATTTTGTTTTCAGTATTGAAACTTCAAGATATATAGTCATCAAATTACTTCAGTGCTGTAACAAGATTTAAATACAAAGTAGCATGAAAGCACTATCAATGGAACCAGGGAAACTTTTCTGGAATGTCCTCATGTAATTTCACACCACATAAAATAAGTACAGCAGAATCTCATATCCTCTTAGAAATCAATGACTCTATGCCCCTAAAATTCTCTAATGGCCGACATTTAAAAATACAGCAAACACCATTCTCGTATCTATTACATAACAGTTAAATAATAATCACACCTCACAATTCTGTATTATTGTAATGTTTACATCTGAAATGCGTATCTAATTGAGACTATTGTTTTAATTCTCAAAATTTTAAGTAAAACTTAAATTTGTTTATATCCTGATTTGTTTCTGATCCTTACCATAATGTAAATTATTTATGTGATGTTGGCTAAGTTACAAACTCACTTGATGTATGAAGATGTAGTATCACCAGATAGTAGTCCTGTTTTATTGAAAAACAATGCTTGCAAACAAAAAAATGAAATACCTAGGTATAAATCTAACAAAGAACGTGAAGGACTTATACACTGAAAACTATAAGACACTCTTAAAAGAAATTAAAGAGGACACAAAGAAATGGAAAAACATTCCATGTTCATGGATTGGAAGAATTAACATAGTTAAAATGGCCATACTCCCCAAAGCAATATACAGATTCAATGC
>PVKE010046067.1:0-12389 GCA_004027555.1 Craseonycteris thonglongyai | reverse complement strand
GGGGAAAGCCGGGACGGCTCAGCGGGTTGAGCGCTCGCTTTGAGGCCACGAGGACCGAGGATCGAATCCCGGCTCCGGCCCAGGCAGGACCCACATGCTGAACTGGGGAGTTCCCACAGTTCGGTTCTCTAGCTGTCTCTGTCTCTGTCTCTCTCTCTATCTGTCAAAAGTAAAATAAAAATAAATATGTACTGAAGATAAAATAATTACTCTCTATAAATATAAAAAGATATAAAAAAACAAACAAACAAAAACTTAAAGATTTATTTTATTGTTTTGTTTTGAGAGGAGAGAGAGAGAGAAGGGGGAGAGCCCAGAGCAGTCTCCGTACTTGTATATCATTAGTTGTGACATGGTTTCATTCCACACAGGTGGATTTGGGGCCGTGTAGGGCAGGAACCGACTTGGGGTCCTTCAGCTTGGGAGGCAAGAACCTTTACTGCTGACTCATGGCGGTTAACAGTTGCACCGCAGTTCAGCATTTGGGTTTTCACAGGCCAGGATCGGGATTTGATCCCTGGATCTTGTGGTTGCAAGGCAAGTGCTCAGCCTGTTGGGCTATTCTGGCATCCCAGTAACAATATTTATCTGTGTTGCAAATATTGTAAAATGAAATCTGTGGTTTGTACTTACAGTGTAATAATTTTTCTTTCCTAACTCATTCCCAGTATTTTACATTAAGATAGGGACTGAACAACAGTGTCAGTGTTTTAAAACAGCTGTTTTAAAAACAAGGGGCGCAATTTATAGAAATGGGTTTAAAAGAGGTACACAAGTGGAAAAAGGTTGGGAACTACTGTCTAGATTCATTGTATCTTGCTCTAACCTGATAATAGCTAGAACTGATTCTATTATTTTTAACAACGTTTTCTAATTTCTAGAAACTTTCATTCAGGGGCCTATCCTCAAAGTTTCTCAAAAAACATTCTGTATTTTTTCTCTTTTTTTTTTTCCTCAAAAAACATTTTTGTTGATTTACCAGAAAACAAAAACAAAAAACCCAACCTGGGGCCCTCGCTGAGTGGTCTGTCCCAGCACACTCAGAAGAGGAGCTGGACATAGAAAGCTAGGAGTTTTGCTGGGCTTGTAGCGAGTACTGACGTCCATGGGGCATCGGCCGGGCCTTACTAGGGAATGAGAGTGCAGCGCTAGCTCTGCTTCTCATTTTAATGGCATAGCTTTTACATATATTATTTACTTGAAAATAGTCCCAAATGCCAAAAACACTGAAGGGCAGCTGAGTTTACTGTGTTTTATAATTGGGAGTCTGTGAAAGGGTCCTAAGGGACATGGCTTTTTGGAACCAATGGGACAGAGCTGACCCGTTGTTCTAGGAGAAGCAGAGGAGAGAGAGATTTGTGAGATGTGAGCAAGGACAAATGTCAATGTGTATATGATCACCAGTCATATGTATATATGATTGTAAATAAAACTGTTTTTTATAATAATAGGACATCTACAGGCTAAAAGAATGTCAGAGCACACATTTGGATTTAAAATGGAAAGTTTGGGAAAGCTGGGATGGCTCAGTGGGTTAAGCGCTCGCTTTGAAGCCCCGAGGACTGAGGATCGAATCCCGGCTCCGGCCCAGGTGGACCCAGATGCTGAACTGGGGTGTGCTTCCCGAGTGCGGTGAGGCCCCCAGTTCAGTTAAAAAAAAAAATAAATAAATAAAAATAAAAAATAAAAAATAAAATGGAAAGTTCACTGCCCCACCCTGCTTTAGGAACTTGTGTATTCTGTGCAGGACAGAGGATCTCATTCCTGACTGCAAAGTCTATGGGGATCTGGAAAAATACAGATGTCTGGTTCCTTCCCCAGAGCGACTGAACCACAGTGCCTAGGAATCTGAGCAGCTGTATTTTAGAAACTTGGCAGCTCAATTTGAGATTCAATAGGTCACATGCTCCCTTAATTTGTTACTTATTTATAAAGTTATCAGGTACTTGGGTTTTTCTGGGAGTCTGTATTTTTATCCTAAGATCCCTCAAAATTCTGGACTCTCATCTTGGTGTCAGGGGGAAGCCACACAACATCTGGGCAAGAACCTACTTGTTCTGCAACCATTTTTGCACAACGCTGGATCGTCTTGGCTCCTAGAGGAAGCATCGTGCAGGAAACATTTGTCAAATGTGGTTGTGAAATCATGGTAATAGTAGCAACATTAACATAAATCAGAGAAAAAAATTTAAAAATTACCCATCAACCGTCTATCTACCCCAGTAAATCAAACTACTTTCGTTTTCGCCCGTGACTTTTTCTATTTGTGTAAGCATAGATACATAAACAATAAAAAAGTTGAGGCAACTCTCCAATTAATGTTTACATCTCTCTGACATTAGATCAAAATCATGAGAGATGAAATTTCCAGATGCTTAAGCAATTGCCCCAAATTATTTGGCTTTGAACTTTCTAAAGAAATAAATTTTTTTTTTCAAAATTTCTCTACCAGTAGATAAATGTGACAGTGTTTTGTTCTTAACCCAGCTACTTGAAATCTCCAAAGAATGTTATTTTAATGTTCTTTCAAACGAGGTTTTCCAAAAGCTTCAAACTATGTTTTTATCAGAAGCTGATGAACATCTAAATAACAATAACACATTGAAGGTTTTGTTTCTTTCTGTGTGCTGTGCTGTTTGGATTTTTTAGGCACTGGTTTTCAAATCTAAATATTTTCTTCAATTCACCTGCCTATAGGTCCTAAGGAATAAAAGTGACAATAAATATTTGAAGACCCCACATTTAATGTTTTTCTTTATTGTTTGAAAGACTCTTTGTGTCCCTCATTACTGAAGTTTGTGCAATGTGTTTGCATTTTATTATGCTCAGACTCATGGCTGAGCAACTTGATAAAAACCCACAAAGCTTCTGAGTAATGTGAGCCTTCGTGATTCCCTCAGGTTCTTTTTGGCGCTATCAATATTTCATTGCTTACCATTTGCTTCATGGTTTGGAATGCTTTCTGTCCTCCTCCCAACCCAATAAAACTGTAGTTTAAGCAGCAGATTCAGGGATGAGTGTGGACCAGGTTGGTAGTGGTCTTCTGAAACCAGGGCACAGGAACAGGCATCTAAGCCTAGTTTACGATGAAGAGTTTGGACTGCTAGGCCCATGAGAGAGCATTTTGAAAGTGAGAGTTGAAAATTTATAAAGGGAATCTTCTCTGATTCATGTGGAACTTCAGTGTTTCCGACTTAAAACAATGACCCTTAGAAAAATCAAACTATACTCAATTATGTTTAAGAATTTATAAGAATATTCTTGACCCAGACTCTTAAAAACAATAAGTGAGTTTAATTGGATACTGGTTTTATAAATTTACGTTTGTTTGAGTACTTGCCCAATAAAATGTGAGATTTTTATTCTGAAGTTGCCTTGGGCATTTAGTTAAAATGTCGTTGCCTATTAGTGACTTGGATGACTTTTGTCACTGTGTACTACACAACAGGCCTTTAGATAGGCACCTTTCATGCTAGTAATAAGAAAACTCAGCTGTCATCCTCTGCATACCAGTCCTCATTAAAAGCAAACTCAGCTTGTCCCATGATGCCTGAACTGGTACTCTCTCCCATAAGGCGCTTTTCTGTGTTGATTTCAACATGTGTGTTGCTGTCATTGTGTATTAATGGCCTGGGTGAAAGAATGTTGGGTCCCCCATATTAGGGGGAGACGAGTGGGAAGTAGTCACACCTACATGGAGTTTGGTCAGGGTGTGCCATCAGGTGCCCCCTAGCCTCCTTCATCTTGGGGTGGTGCCATTCTTTGGAGGAACTCAGATCTACCACGTGATGCCTATTGCTTTATTCCCATCAGAAACCCCTTGCCTTTCCCTATTCTGTTTAAAAGCTCTCCATCCACAAAAACACGGTAATATGTATTTGAGCACAGTACACTGTGACATGCTGGGAGTGCCAGTGCTTTATTTTTACCATTATTACTGGAGACTTTTATTAGCATGTGATCATCAAGTTTTATTGTTACGTGGTGATCAGTTGGCAGAGGCTGTATACTACATGGTTCAATGGCCCAGTAGAAAGAATTCCCCAGAAATTCCTAACTTGATATCCTTTTAGTAGATGTAACCTGAAAAATAAGAGACAGAAGAAACTAGACCATTCCATTCAGTCGTTAACAGTTGGTTCAGGGAAGCTGGGATGGGTCACAGGTTGAGCGCTCACTTTGCAGCCCCGGGGCCTAAGGATCAAATCCCGGGCCCAGCCTGGCAGACCCATGTACTGAACTGGGGAGTGCCCCCAGTTCAGTTCTTGCCGGGGCCTATGCGGGAGGGTCCCAGCCCAGTTCCTGCCCTGTGCAGCCCTGCACCCACCTGTGGAGTGAAACTATATGAAAAACTAATGCTGTCAACTATGGGGACTGCTCTGGGCCCTCCCTCTTCTCTCTGTCTCTCTCTGTCTGCTCTCTCTCTGTCAAAAAAACAATAAAAATAAATCTTAAAAAACAAACAAACAAACAAACAAACAAAACCCAATTGGTTCAGTCCATCATTCCTGTTACTAAAATGTCTCCCATAGCAATACCACTCAGTTTTGCAGATTTCCACTTTCAGATTCCAAAACCAGAGGTGGTCTTGGCTAACAAATGACTTACCCTTCAGGCGTCTGATATAATCGTGCTAAGATACAATATTCTCTAGAGGCACCACTGCATAATTGGATTTCTACTTTTGCATAATTTATTTATTCCTTTACCCCCAGGTACTATTTCTCCTTCTCTCCATGTGTCATTGATTTTTACCCAAACTTTTCCACTGTTTGAAGGAATGCACCATGCTGGTAGATTGTTGGCAGCAATACCAGCATATAAGTGTCTCCCCATCAGTCCACTCTTTTTCATGTGGAGTAGGTTACACAGGTACACAGCCAGTGGGCAGCATAGCTGTCTCCACTGTCAACCTGATTTTGCCAGATGAAGTGAAGACACATGCATCCCATTAGGCCCTTAGGAATTCTGACATAAAATTTTAAAGGTATAGTTACAGTTTCTTACTTAGGGATCATCTCTGCTTCATCCTGCATCTAGGACCCATAGTTATAGCCCTGGTCTTTGCATTAGTTAAGAAAAAACTGAGATGAGGTGGGGAATAATTGTATAGTAATACTAGTATCCTCCCTACTCCCTCTGCCCCAACAACCTCCCAGAGAAGCAGAGGAATCTGTGGAACGGGGAGCCCTCCTTGGCCCCCCATTATGTTGAGTCTGAGTGCACACCAATGAACGTGTGTAAACCAGCCCTTTATGCCGTTATCTCCTCCAATTTTGGACAGTAAATATTGTAATTACCCCTGTCAATTCTCTAACAAACTACTATTCTGAGGGATGGTAATTGACATGATCTGTCCATCTGATGTGATATCTCTTTGCCTACTTGTGTGTTCCATAGTCTGAAGATATGTACCTCAGAAGTCCAAATTGGTACGGTATCTTCTGCTCCAGTCTTTTCAAAGTGTTTTGAGCATTTGCATTACTACTGGGTATGCAAAACCTAGGACGAACAACCTGATCCTCATAAAGCTAGTCCAGCATATGAGCTGCCTTGTTGGGGAATTCTACTTAGCATGGAAGGAGGGAAACCATCGATTTACCATCTCAAGGCCAACAGACTTGACAGTGGTTTTTATCCAACCCCCCAGACTAGCAGTCCCTTCAGGAACAACCTGCTGTGTACAGCCATCTCTGGTTATTCAGGAGTAAGCTGTGGGCCCTGAATCAACCCAGGATGCTCTTGTACTCTACAGCATTCACAATCAGGGAAACTGCTCCTAAGTCATGCATTCTCACAACCCATTTTAGTAAAGGTTCTTCAGGAAGCTGATGATACCAGTCTATAAAATGAGACAGCACCTTAATACTCTATCGCCTGGTTTAGTAGTTTCTTGGTGCTGCATACCTTTGAACCCCTCCCCTGTACCACCTGGACTACTTTTTGGGTGACCACAAGTTGTAGAAGTATTATCTGTTGTTCCAGCATAATTTGGCCCTTTAGAAATAGACCTAAAACTAGCATTGTGCCAGGATCTACCCCATCACTTTCCTTGTACTTTCATTTTAGGATTACAGGTAAAAATAACCAAGGGATGGTATTTTAATTTGTCTCTCTTTTTTTATTTTTAAAATTTATCCAGGGAAAGCTGGGATGGCTCAGTGGGTTAAGTGCTCACTTTGCAACCCTGGGACCAGAATCGAATCCTGGCCCCAGCCCGTGGGGACCCATGTGCTGAATTGGGGTGTGCTTCCCATTTGGGAGGCCCCCAATTCAGTTCTCGCCCTCCGATTTGACCCCTGGTTCAAAGGGGCGTGCCTCCTATTCTGGAGGCCCCCAGCCTAGTTCCTGCCCTGTGTAGCCCCCGCCCACCTGTGTTAATCAAATCATGTCAAAAACTGATGACGTACAACTATGGAGACTGTTCTAGGCCCTGCTCCCTTCTCTTTGTCTCTCTCTGTCTTTCTCTGTCAAAAACAATAAAATAAATTTAAAACAATCTATCCAGTGAGGCAGCTCTTTGGGAAATGGGTCTATCTTGTCAAATTTCCATTTGTAACTGTTATTGCCAGTAATTTTCTCACCTTGATTTTGAGGTGAGAAAACTAAAGTGCATAGAGGTTATGTAGCTTGCCTAAGATCACATAGCAAGAGAATGACAGAGTCAGTATTTGAAATCAGACCTACCTGACTTGAAGGTCTTGCTCTTAATCTTTGGCAACACTCTTTCCTTTGAAGATATTCTAAAGCTTAAAAGCTAGACCTTCTCCATCCCAATGAGCATTTCTTACACTATTACATGGGATTCCACCTTTTCAACTATACCCCTCTTTGTGCCCTTTGAAATTGGGCAGTCTGCTCAATCTTGCTCAGCTTCAGATTTATGTTGGGAGCCAGTAGCCTCCTCTGGGCTCCTCTTTGAGTCTCTTGTCTGTTTCTACCCAAGATCTCTACTGGGAAGGAGATGGCAGTTCAAATAGATCAGTGATTCTTTAAAAATTTATCGTTTTTTTTGTGAGTGGAGAGAGAGAGAGACAGAGAGAGAAAGAGAGAAAAGGGGAGGTTCCAGAGGAGTCTCCATAATTGTACATCATTACTTGTGACATGGTTTCATTCCACACAGGTGACTGTGGGGCCAGGCAGGGCAGGAACTGAACTGTGGGCCTCCCATACAGGAGGTGAGAACCTTTGCAGCCATCCCAGTGGCTACCACAGTTCAGCATATGGGTTTGTATGGGCTGGGGCTGGGATTCAATCCCAGACCTTGCGTTTGCAAGGCAATGCTCATCCTGTTGAGCTATCTTGGCATCCCCTAGATCAGTGACTTTTAAACTTGGCTGCATGTTGGAATTACCTGGGGAGGTTTAAAAAAATACTAGTGCTCAAGTTCCACCTTAAAGAGCCTAATTTAATTGCTTTATTTCTGTCTTAGTTTGGGTTGCTACAACAGACTATCATAGACTGGGTGGCTTGTAGAGAACAGAAATGTATTTCTCAGTTCTGGAGGCTGAGAGGTCCAAGATCAAGGGGCCAGCAGACTCAGTGTCTGGTGAGAGCCTGATTCCTGGTTTATAAGCTGCTACCTTCCTGCTTTCTCTTTTATAAAGGCACTAATCCCATTTATGGGGGCTCTACCACCATGACCTAATCACCTCCCAAAGACTCCACCTGCAAATACCATCACATTGGGGTTTAAGGTTCAGCATATGACTTTGGGGGGAGGAGGGGACACAGACATTCAGTCTCTAGCAGTTGTAGTGGTTGAATAGTTGTTCCCGCCCAAACAGGTTTACTTTCTAGAATCTGTGGATGCAACCTTCTTTGGAGATAGGTTCTCTGCAGATATAATTAAAGATCTTGAGATGAGATGATCCTGGATTATCCCAGTGAATCCTAAGCTCAAGGACAAGTGTCCTTATAAGAGACACTCTGAGGAAAAACTGATGGAGAAGAGGGGACCACGTGAGGAGGGAGGCAGAGATGGCCACTGTGCAGCCATCGGAAGCTGAGGAGACAGGGCGAGTTCTCCCTGAGAGTCTTCAGAGGAAGCCTGCTCTGCTGAAACCTTGATTTCAAACTTCTAGCCTCCAGAACTGGGCCAGAGTGCATTTTTGTTGTTTTAAGTCACCGTGTTTGTGGTCAGCTGTTGTGTAGTCACAGGAAGCTAATACGGTTGGGCTGTGGCCTGGGCATTGAATGTTTTTAAGGCTCTCTGGGTGACTCTAATGTGCATCCAAGGGCTGGAACAGGGCATTTTGGAAGCATCTTCCCTGGTAGTTTTCCTCATCTCAGGAACTAAATATTTTTTGCAATATATCACGATGTCTTCATTACATTTTTTACTATCTTTTAGCAGAGTATTTGATGCTATTCCCCTATAAAGGCAGGATATAGAAAATTTATGGTCAGGAAATAAAAGGCTTTAAGTGAAGTTATATGGGTGTCTGTATCTTAAGTACAAACCTCGAGACCCAGGATTTTGCCTCTAAGGCTCTTTGGGCTGTACCTGCAGAATTGTTTACTACTTCTTTAGGAGCTATCCTGCCCCTTTCCTCTCCTGCTTTTCTGTCCCCTCCTGCTGCCTTGTTTGGGGCAATTTAGTCCGGGGCTCATCAGCAGCTCTGGAAAGATGGGCCTGAGGAAGGTCAAGGGATCATTGCCAGGTGCACACCGGTGGCTGCTCTGTCCGCCAGGAGGAGGAAATGTTGAGGGGTGAGCAGGGGATGGCCCCGATGCACTTTCTGGAGTTCTGTCCTGTCTCCATATTACTGGACAGGAAGACACAATTGCTAATGTACAGTCATCTTTCAATATCAACCTTGAGGAAGAAGATGCTGGGAGTGTTAGAGGATATTTGTATTCAGGTAAAGAGACCCTGTCAGTTACACTGCTTAGGGAGTGTAATTGAACTGACATTTTGAGAGTTTCCAGGGATCTTGGATTCAACACAAGTTTGACAGTTTCTGAAGCCTATGATTTCTCCATCATACCCTGACTCTTCAGAAATACCAGGTTCCCCCCAAAAAAGGTACACACATTTTAAGAGGTGTTATTTATGTATTACATGAATACTGATGGTAACCACTTTGAGTACCTCTTATAATTGCAGAAGTCAAAAGTGACTTGTATTCATTTTTGTTATTGGTATATATTCAGGATTACAATTTTAATAGTTTTTTCCCTTTCTTAAAATGTGTATACATTTTTTTTTGTACCTTCTATGTTGTATATATGAATGAATAAATGAATGAATGAAGTATGAATGTATGTATGTATGTATGTATGTATGGATACATGCTAAAACATGCATCACCCTCAAAAAATGTGAAGTGAAAGAGATCAGATACAAAGGACCATCCATATATTATGTGATTTCATGTATATAGTGTCTAGAAAAGGCAAACCTATGGAAACAGAAAGTAGATTAATGGTTGCCTGGGGTCGGAGGTGGGCGAGGGGATTAACTTGAATGGGCAGGAGGGATGGTTTTGTGGGGATGATGGAATTACCCTAAACAATGAAAATGTTATGATTGTACAACTTGGTAAATTTACTAAAAAATCATGGAAGCACACTCTTAAAATTATTTTATGGTCTATAACTGATACCTCCATAAGCTTGTTTAAAAACAAAATATGTATATAAATAATCTAATGTAACCCAATTACTATGAGAGTACACGTTAAATTTTACATCTTTAGTTGAACACATTTGTGCCAGAGCCTCCTTTCTTCGGAAGGGACTGGGCACCGATCACCTGTCTGATCCTGTGGAGTCGAGAGGGAAACATCTGCTGGAATAACCTGAGGCCCAGGGAGTTTTGCTCATTAGGTCTTTAGGTTATTCCAGGCCTTCCTCCTGGCAGATAGTTTGGAAGTGACACTGGTTTCCTTTCCTCGGGGATATGTACAAAGGGTTTATTATGATTGTCCATAGGGAGATCAGTATGACCATATTATTACTATGAGTAGCATCTTGGTGTCAATTCTGGTATCAGTTAGGATGGACTTGGTTATGCTGTAGTGACAACCCACATTCAAATCTCAGTGATTGAAGAGAACAAAAGTTTATGACACTCGCACTACATGACTTCGAGGGTTGGTAGGGGACTCTGCTCCATGTCGTCCTTACTCAGGGACTCAGGCTGACAAAGGCTCTATCTACGACACTGTCAGTACCAGGGCAGGAGGAAGGAAGGATGGATGGAGAATCAGACTGCCTCTTAAATGTTTCGACCCAGAAGTCACAAGCACCTTAGCCATTCGTGTCTTATTGGACAAAGCAAGTCACATGACATCACCTAACTTCAAAGGAGCAGAGAAGTACAATTCTGCCTCTGGCTGGGAAATAGAGGGGAACAGGAAGTGAGTGGACAATAGTAATGCCTGCCACACTCACCTTCACCAGAAGAAACACAGCAGAGTGGTAAGGATTCACAGGCTGCCCTCTGCTGGGTGAAAAACCTTCCCATTTTTCCTGGGACTGAGAGGTTTTCCTCAGGATGTGGCACTTTGTGTGCTAACACCAGAAGAGTTGCAGGCCTGTTGAGATGGCTGGTCACCCTAGCTGGGTTCTGCCTCGAGTTGTACATCCCACTGATGGAGGTTAAAGGAATCTCTCTGCTCATGGTTACTCCTTTCAGAAAAGCTGCCCCAAACTCTTCTGAGCCTTTTCATTAAAAGTTGAGATTACTACAGAGACTGCCCAGAATTGTCAGTGGGCTCCAAAGCTGAGAGGGAATTAGAGGACTTGTCTTGCCTGGCAGAAACTTCCCATGCTTATTCAAAAGCCATCACAGCTTTCATCACTTGCATGTGGTTCTGGTTGGTGAGAGACTGTTTCTGGGTCCAGGTGAGCCACTTCATGATAAGAGAGGTCACACTGTAAATAGGGGGCTGGGCCCGGGGTTGGGCCGGGGGTGGGGGTGGGGGTGGGGTGGGGTGTCCATGAACCACCACCCACAGGAACAGCTGCCCATAATGGAGTAAATCTGCATTTCATAAAAGGACAAAGAGGTCTTTCCAAATTCTTTCATAACAATGCTGCCAGTTATCATACCTCATTCCAGGTGCTTAGAGATGCTATTTTAAAGGTTTTTTTAACCCCAATATAGCAAATGAGGAAAATCTGACTGCACAGGTTATTTGCCCAAGTTCACAGAATAGGAAGTACCGTAGTAGGGAAAGGGTCAGATCTAGGACTTTCAAGTGCTTTGTCGTGCGCATTCCAGAGCATGACACGAGTCTGCCCCATTCTGAGGGAGCTCCCTACAGCAGTGGAAGCTGGAGCCTCAGATCCCCTCACTTGCGTTGCGCTCTTCATGTGTGTGCATGGTCATGGGTTCTATAAAATTTGCAAAAGTAATATCCGTTTGTATACGTTTTTCTGGAAGAGAATTTCTCAAATTATAGACTCTTCAGGCCCCACAGGATCTGGATGGCCCTCAGAGTGCATCAGAACCTGTGCCTGAGCTCTTCATCAATTCTTGTGCTTCAGATGACAAAAGGGCAAGAGCTTCCTCAGGAAACCTCTCCCCATCTCTCTGCGGAGCCATTTCTCCCCCCTTGTACATTTTCAGAGCACCATGTACCTATTACCCGTAACACCGGAGTCCCAATTTTAACATGGACTTGTGCTGTGATGTCATCAGAGTCTACCTCCCCGATGAGACTGTCTACTCCTTGAAGGTGGGGCCCATGCCTACCTTCACTTGTCACTGTATCCACAGTGCCCACCAGGGTGCCTGGTACCTAGTGAGAGCTCAATAAATGTTGCATAAAATAATGTCAGAACATTGTGTATACTGCGTGCATAAACATTTATTTTCGTTAAGTTTATTTTGAAGAATTTGTTGAATCCTTAGAAATAATTGTAGATATCCTGAAAATTTTGCAAAACTAAGGCTGAGTGTCACTGCTCTAGGTTAATATCTAGATAACGTATCTAGCTATATCTAGATAATATAGGCTAACATAAATATACTCTAGTGGGAGTCATCATTTCTATCTGGGAAATGAAACCTCGTTTGTCCAAGAATCTGAAAATATCTCATTTTAGTACTCCACTGAGCTCCCAGAATTCCTTAAAATGTAGATAGGAGAAAGCTTGGTAATTTTATAAGGAAGGGGCATATGCTTTTGTTCTTTCTTCTTTCCCCACTGGAACGTAGACTTGGTGGTAGAGGTGTTTGAAATCTTTTTTTTTTTTTTTTTTTTTATCTTTTCACATTTATAGAGAGAAATTATCTTTTTGTCTTCAGTGCATAGTTATTTCTATTTTACTTTTTGACAGATAGAGAGAGAGACAGAGACAGAGACAGTTAGAGAACCGAACTGTGGGAACTCCCCAGTTCAGCACGTGGGTCCTGCCTGGGCCGGAGCCGGGATTCG
>PVKE010046066.1:0-12388 GCA_004027555.1 Craseonycteris thonglongyai | reverse complement strand
TATTTGCCCTGTGTAGTATTGGGCCTCAGAGACCTCTCCCAACTTTTTCTTTGGAGCTTAAGTGGTGCAGCCAGAAGAACGCTCCTAGCAACATCATGCAGGACCCACAACACCCACCCCCCATTCCTTTTCCTAGAAACTGCCTCTCTGCTTGTCCATCAAATTAATTTTTCACAGTCTGGAGCTCCCCTGGCAGCTGCAACAGAGGAAGGAATATAGTGGAGCTGGGCGGGGGGCGGGTAATTGGGAGAGAACAGAGCCAGTATGGAACTTGGGAAAACAGTTTTGTTTTGATTTGGGAAGCTGGGTTGTTTGTAGAAGCCCGCCGCAGCCTCTGTGTCTTCCCTATCATGGAATTTAGTGGGCTGTCTAGTTTGCCTTTCCTAGCAGACCATGAGCTTCTGGTACACAAGGACTCTCTCTCTTCCTTCTCTTTGCAACTCCAGCATTCAGCACAGATGTGACATATAATAAATGTTCAATAAATGTGTTTGAGCAAGTGCATGAACAACTGGCTAGCTGCTGCCCCTGACTTTCTCTGTTGCTTCAGATCACCAGCTCAGCAGAGGTAGTTTGAGAAAGTAGACTGAAGTATCACTGCAGAACAAGCACCATGAATGGGTGACATAGAGATAGTCAATGCCAACACGTGTATGTGCAAAGAGCCCACCAGTCAGAGGATTTCTGTCAGATCACAATAGCCTGCCCCAGGCTGACTGGAGCAAGCACTACCCTATTAAAACAAACTTTTATGCAGGCAGCCTGAAAAGCCATGTCCCTATGTGTGACAGCCATTCATTCAAGACAGTGGCTCCACCACTGGCTTTGCATTATATGGCATTAAACCAAGAGAAAGGTCCTTTGGAGGAGAATGCAGATCTTTGAATACTATAGTTGCAGCTACAGGGCCCAGGGTCAGATGGGATAGGGAGGTTCTGCAGGTGGAGTTGCTGAGTATATTGGCACACACAACCTTTTCTTGGCAAGCTGGGCAGATTGTTTCTTTCCACTTTCCTTTGCCATAAGAGAAGGCTTCCAACCAGATGTGGAGGCAGAAAGAATCTGTAAGATAAAACATATTTGGCAGTAGGGTGACTGGATGATGAAACATTTCATTTTCAACTCTACAAATGCCACAATAGTCATACTTCTACATCAGTATTAGGAATTCATATTGTTGTCTTTACGTATCTCTGTTTTTTAAAAACTTTTGATAGAATTGGGGATAACGCTCTAATGCGCAAGGAAAAATTAAGGCACAATTGGTGACAGTATAATTAAGTTAAAAATTTTCTGGCATGGGCCTTACGTGTTAAAGGAATCCAAAAGAGGGGGAGTCAATGAAGTCTGAGTAATGAATGAGTGGGCAGCTACTCCTCTGACATTTGTGAATCTATAATGTTAGTTGGTACATATTTCCTGGAGAAGGTGGGACTGGCCCTGGACTTTAAAGTAGGGGGAGGACTGAGCTTTTGGGAGGGGGTGGGGGCTCTGGATTAACACACAGGAAATGGTACAGCAAAGACAAGAAAGCAGATGGAAATTTGGAGCAAGAGCAGGAGGCCTATCTCTGCCAAGAGTGGGGTGGTATGTGCAGGTAATCAGGGTGCTCATATGGCTGGCTACTGAGCAGGGGAGCCATGGAATACAGGCTCACTGTCTGGGCTATTGGGCTTTTGGAAAAATAGTCAGCAGCTGTGGGCAGGTGAATCTAGACTCCAAAAAGATTTGCTTTCAAGGGTGAATTTCTTGGAGAGTCTGCAGCATGGTTTCACCTTTCAAAGAGCTCCCATCACTCTATAGTCAATGTCTCACTTAATGTCGTGATGACCCTGAGAAAGGGACAGTTAAGGAACCATAGATCCAAACAGACATGGGCTAAGTGGCAACAGCAGTAAGTTTGAAGGTTACTTCCTTTCTATTCCAATGCAAGCACTTTGGGAAGGAGCAGAGGTAGCAGATGTCAGTCAAATTGAAAAAAAAAATACTGTGCTTCTTGGAATCTAGAAGCATCTTGCAGTCAGAATTCCTCTTTTTGTTCACTTCTTGCAAACATGCACCTGCTTAACAAAGATAATAATACTGATCTTTGATCATTGATCTTATGTCTACATTGTGCTAACTACTTTAAGGGAATGAATTCATTTCATCCTCACAACAATCTTGTGAGGTTAGTACTGTTATTAGCTCTACTTTATAAATGAGTAAACTGAGACACAGAGAGGTTAAGTTACTTGTCCAAGGTCACATGGTTGGTAAGTGATTCCAAATCAGGTAACCTGCCACCAAATCCACCCTATTGTCTGCCCCACTCTAAAGGTGTCCTCTGGGCATATCCACTATGGACTCCCAATAGGAAATGTCTTATTGAATGCCCATGACAACCCTGGATGGGAGTGACTATTCGGGAATCCAAAATTCCAAACAGATGTGACCTGACCAGAGAGATTATAGTAGGTAGGAAGGTCATGGAGTAAGAAGCCCTGGTTCAGAGCCAGTCTACTTCTATTTTCCCACTTGCCATCATCATTGCTGCTTCACCCCTATCATCAGCAGCAGCAGCAAAAATATGAGCACTTTCTTGGAGCCCCAAGCCAACCTGCTCCATTTGAGCATCCCAGAAGTCCTGCCAGATGATGCAGGGTATGTGTGGTACCATGGCCCCTCTTGGGCTATGTGGTGGACATGGAAGGAAGGAGGAGGAGATAAAATAAAGCTAGCAGCATCCAGGGAAAAAGGCAGGAAAGGAATGTAATAATGGACCCAGGGTAAGGGAAGGTGAAGTCCTACGGGCAGGGGAGTGGAGAAGTCATGAGACGTTGGTATTTCAGCAGAACCTAGACCGAATAGTGGATATTGGGGGCAAACTGCAGTGAGCTCAAAATAAGACCTCAAAGCAGCCCTTGTGAGAACAAGCTGCCTTGATTTTGGACAATGAGTGGGTATCTTCCAGGCTGATGTCCTACACAGAGAGAGAGTAGGTACCTGGAGTAGTACCTAGTGAGAGTAGAAGCTACATCAGTTGAAGCTCTGTACTTTACAGATTCGGGTTTGATCTAGACAACTATGTCAACCTTTGGCTGTGCTGTGGATCCTTGGCTGACTGGTGAAACTCATGAACCCCCTTCTCATAATAAAAATGCATGTAAATGCATAACATTATAAAGGGAACAAATTATATTAAAATATTAAATAAAACTTGTATGATACTAACAAAGATGCTTCTTTATTAATGCATGAAATAAATAATTTAGTGGTGAGTCTAACAACTACTGTGCTTTCAAAATAATGTGAACTACAAAGACTATCTAGAGGGAGCTACAATGGTAATGTGAAATGAAAATAACTGATTTTGGGGATGGCAGGATAGCTCAGTGGTAGAGTGCTTGCCTCACAATTGCGAGGTCCGGGATTCAATTCCTGGCCCCAGAGCGTGCAAACTCATGTGCTAAACTGTGGTGTAACTGGTAACCACAGGGATAGCTAGGTGGAAGTTCTTGCCTCCCATGTGGGAGGCCCCTGGTTTGGCTCCATCCCCGCATAGCCCTATATCCACTTGTGTAGAATGAAGCTATGTCACAAGTAATGATGTGCACTATGGAGATTGCTCTGGGTCCTCCCCACTTCTTTTTCTATCATCTCTCTCTCTCTCTCTCCCTCTCTTTACCTCTCTCTCTCACCTTCTCTCAAACAATAAAATAAAGCTTTAAAAAAAGAAAGAAAATAACTGATTTCTCTTGGAGACAAAGTCTCATGCACCATTAATACTGTTGTGGTTCATTGCCTACAAAATGAAATGAAATGAGAAATTTCAATTACAGGTTAACAAAAATAATAATTTAATCTTTTCACTCCTGACATCACAGGGGCCCTTGTTGAGAAACATGCATAGGACAATGAGAATTCATTAGACTTGGGACCAAATGACTGAAGATTTAGTTTTCTACTCGTCCCATGTCCTTGAAAGTGGGCTTTTATTCTTGATGGCCAGTTCACAAGATAATCCTATTCTTCCTTACTACAAATGTTTATCAAAAGGTGAATCTGTTGAGTTCTCTGCTCTGGTTCTGTAGATCAGATACAGGTAAGCGCAAACCCAAGTCTATTGACTCAATAGCCACTACACAGGTCCTCATGTTAACAGGTCCATTCTTATTGAATATGGAATAGGGTTCTTCTTGTGCTTTGTCAATGAGTTCTAGGTGCCATGACTGAAAAGAAACCCACACAAAGCTCATGACTGATTTTGCATTGTTGAAATAAGTCAGTGCCACCCCAGGAGTTCTATGAAGCAAGCACACAATGTGGCTGGATACAGTGTGGAATGTTTATTATAAAACCAGTTACACTTCTACAGTAAGAACCAGGCAGACAAAGCAAATGACAGAGAACAAGGAGAGTGAGAAAGCAAATATAGCAAGGGAGACAGGAAGGGAGTTATTGAATCCTAGAAAATAAAAATTGGGGGACACTTCCAATGTCTTTTCGCCCAACTACTTTGTCTCAGTTCGGGATACCAAGGTCCAGAGAGGAAATGTGTTCTAGGAGGGCCACAGAGCAGTTCAGGGTTGAGTCACTGGCTAGTTGTGTGTTCTTTTCCCTCTGCAACTCTTACCTATTTGACCAGAGATGAGCAGGAGCCAATTGGCTTGGAAGATACTTCTGGAAGCACTATTCAAAATGGTTAACAGGTCCCCTTGCCTTCATGTTGCTCTACCTCTTATGGAAAGCACACAAGTAAATATCACACCCTTGAAGAAAGGAGCCAGATGCCTGCTATGGTCATATTTTGGACATGAAATCAATGGTTAGTCCCAATGATCAGAAGCCCCATGTGATTCTTCAGGCAGTGTGTGGCAAGTCACAAATTGGATTGAGCAGGGACTTGAGGGCAGAAGAAAGGAGGGTGGTGGATTACCTGCTGTTGCTTAAGAGCCAGAAGAAGATGAGGATGGGAGAAGCTGGCCTGGAGGATGTGACCCTCAGTGGGGTCTAGACTGCTGAGTCTGACCTTGACTACAGGGCATGAAGTATGAGTGCAGCTGGGGCTTCCCTGAATGTATAATTTCCTTCTCTGATTTCCAGAGGACTCAATGAAGAGTATTATTATTATTATTATTGTTATTATATCATTATAATTACCACTATTACTTATTAGTTTGCTAAGTATTAATTTCTTAGGCAAGTTTTATCTCCAGTTTGTTAGTCATGTCCCTGGTCCTGCCCAGGGCCAAATGGAGCACCAAAAAAATATATAGGACTATGAATTCCAGCTCAGATTTTAGGCCTAGCTCTGCCTCCTACTAGCTGGATAGATGACTTGAGTGAATTCCTAACCTTCCTGAGTCTCAGTTCCCAACCTTCAGAATGAGGAATCAGACTTCTACTTGTCAAGAGGACCATGCCACCACAAGCTGACGTGACAAAGCTCTGATCACCGTACAGACCTTGCTCTTTCTGTCTAGGGATGACTGAGACATTGCCTCTTAGAAAGCAGGTTCCCTGGGGACCATGCTGTTCTTTTGCTTGCAAGAGGAAGTTCTGACAGAGGCACAAGCACATTCAAAAGTGAAATGTGAGAAGAATATAATTTTCTATTTTTTCTTTTCACAAAAGGAAAAATGATTTACTACATTGTTCCCCAGAGCTTGATGTCAGCCAGCTATAACCACCACCACATTAGGGAATGACAAATTTGGAACTCACCATCAGAGTTTATGAACAATTTATGAGGCTAAAACATCCATCAAGCTCTGACATTTGAGGCCAGGGAGCTGAGGCAGGAGAAGGGCTAGAGGTCACCTAGCCAGATTCCCCTTTAACTATACCCATTTCAGCTCTACATCAAGGCCAAATGCCCAGCAGCTTTGAACATTGGCATAGGAAAGGTATTTGCTGGGCACTGGAATTCACAAGCCAACCTCTACCCAGTGGTGGAACATTGCAGCTAGAGAGAGAGTACATGTTCTAGAATCAGACAGGCCAGAGTCCCTGTCCCAGTCCTGCCACTTAAGACCTATGGAACTTTGCATAAGTACCTTCCCTTCACTGAGCAGACCTCCAGTGACCCCAAGTCTATTTGTAGCCTTGACCTTTATTCTATTTCCTGTCTTTCATATACTTACTAGACTGCTATATGGATCACTTCCCAAATCTGAAACAAACAAACAAAAAATTTTGTACCTCCCTTCCTTTGTACATACATCCATCAACTTGATTATATTCATGTCCATAAACTCAATGTTTCCTTGATCTAGTGCCCTTTCTCCTACTAAAGGATATCACTCCAGTAATTTCCTCCTTTATCTGCATCATAAATTTTTTATTCGCTATTAGATTATCTCCATCAACACATGTATGCCATATAGCTCTCCCTTTTAAAATACCCAAACCTTCAGCCTCACTGTTCCTCAACTACCATCTTTCTTTTCAACCCATACAGAGTCAAACACCTACAAAGTATTGCCACACTTTCTGGTTCTTCTCTGTTTCACAAGCTCTCCTCAATCCTGCCAGTTTATGACCCACCATGTCACTGAATTGGTTCTTATCAAAGCACCAAAGACCTACATCTTGCTGAAGCTCATGATCACTTATGTTCTCATTGTTCTAAACCTTTCAGCAGTATTTGATATTTGAAATGTTAATTACTCCTTTATTCTTAAAATACTTTTTTTTTTTTTTTTGGTGTACTAGACCTAGAATTGAACTCACCTAGTTTTTGCCTACTTGTAACTGCATTTCCTCTGAATTTTCTTTCTTGGAGTTTCTTCCTCTTCTTGACCTCTGATAAAGATGAACTGGGACTTTAAAGGGATAATAAAGATGAACTGGAACTTGAAGGAAACTGATCAGGTTGAGAAGTCTATAAAAGGAAATGAACTCATGGAAGTTCATGAGTCCACTTAGTTGAACTCTATGGTCCTAACTTCCTTTTCATAAAACTTTATGGTTCCAAATTCCTGTCCCCATGCCTTAAATGCCCTCCATCTTAGCACATAAGCCATAATGTGCATATGGCTTGCCAGGTCAGCATGTGGTGGGCTGCAGCCATTTTTCCTTTTTCTTTTCCCTTTTCCCAAATAAAATTTCTTTTTGGTGATGGAATGCCTAGTCAATGATATTGTTCAGTTGACATTTTGGGGGCTTGTCTGGGATCCAGAGAAAAACAACCCTGACTACTTCAGAGCAGGTAAGAAATCAACTCCTGGCCTCGGGTAAGTTCTCTCCTGGATTTGAGCTTCTGCTTTTTGTGTTTGAAGCTCTCTGGGCTTTATTTGGGGATTAAGGTGTGTGTGTGTGTGTGTGTGTGTGTGTGCGCGTGTGCGCGCGCGCGTGCATGCGCGCCTGTGTGTGTTGTATGCATGTATTAAAAATGCCTTTTTTGTGTCTATTTGTTGTCTGCAAGTACATGATGCAGTACATCGGCCTAATTTCTTCAGAAACAGGTCGTCCTTTGAGACAAAACTGGCTTTCTCCTAAAGACCCCTTTGGTAAAAGAGGTTATTTCTACTGAAATTAGTTAGTTTTGTCTGGTATTAGACAGTGCCATCTCATTGAGAGAAGTGTCACTCAGTTCAGCCTATAACTGGACTCGCCAAAGGTTGGTTATTTTCCTAGAACTGAATTTTAGCTTTTGGCCTGGTCTTCTGTGGTCAGACTAGTCTAGAGTAAGGCTGGCTAGTGTTTGACCAGCAGGTTGTTCAAGTGGTAAATAATTTTGGGCCCTCTGAAAAAATGGGATCCCAGCTATATCAAATTTTTAAGATTGTCTCTCTTCTACCAGAGACATCGGACAAGTTCATGGTTAAAACCCACAGGGAATTTTCATGCATGTATTTAATTAAACAAACACATCTGCCTAAAAGTAATTAAAAAAATCAGTAACCTCTCTGAGGAACTTTTGAGATCCCCAAATTTAATTTTCTTAAAACAAAATTAGAGAATAATTGCACTAAAATTGATGATGCTGAGTACAGTGCTTATTTTGAAGGGTATAGTGAGACTTCTAAATGTTAACATGAATCTGAAGTTGTAAAATAAAGTCTTAAAGTTAATAGAGGCTCCCAGAAATTCAAAAATTCAACATTTTTATTCCCCTCTACAGATCTGTCTTGTCCTTCACCCACTACTCCACTATCTTGTGTTCCAGACTCAGGACCACCCTATCCTATGGATAATTTATCTCAAACTTCTCCCCTAACTCCTTTGCCTCACACTCTACCTCTAAGGCCATCTTGTTTTCCACTGTTGCTTCCTTGCTTTCAGCTCCTCTCCTGCCTTTTCTTCCTCTGAACTTATTATCAGCACTTTCCCTTTAAGATTAAACCCTCTGAGGATGCTAACAGACCCCAAGTTTCCTATGTCCCCTGGACTAAAGCTGAGCTACAAGCCATTGTAAAGGAGCCCCCTAATGTAACTGAGAAAGTGCACATGTTTCCTGGTGAATTTGATATTATTCAGGCCTATCAGCCTGGGTTTCCTGATTTGTATCAGCTAATCAATATGTTAGTTGATGAAGGTCAGGCTCAGCACTGGATTAGTATTGCCAGATGGGAGCATCCTGAAGGAGACTTAAGAAAGCAAACCTCCAATTTTGAGGGGAAAGCTAGGGAACTTGCTTGAAAACCATACCAAACAATTTCTAAGCCTTTCCCAAAGCTGGTGGATTGGAGCAAAATCCAGACTTGCTTGCATAAGTCTGACAAATTTCTTTATAATAATTATAATAGGCTTCAGGTCACTTTTAAGGAAAATTCCAGTCTTCTTTCAGTTGTTGACTCCACATCAGTAACTTAATTCTTTGTCAATGGGCTGAGCAAAAATCTTTCCCTCCTGGTCAAGAGAACCAGGATTGAATAGGAAACTATGGTCACCCTAGACTTGGTTAATTTGGTTAACCAGCTTGCCCATACTCTAGATGAGCCACGTAAAAGTAAGATTGCCAAGACTTTAAATTCTCAGGCTTGCCAAATGAGAAGCCCTATGTGAAACAGAGGAACTCCAAATTTTTGCCACTACTGCAAGGAGCCAGGGCAGTAGAAAAGGGACTGTCATAAGTTTAAGCATTTCAGATGCTGTCAGCCTTCTAACCAACCTTTCCAAGGTCCTCCTAATCCCCAGTGATGGGGCTTCAAGGAACTATAGGAGCTTTTTAATCCTTCCTTATAATCAGTTTAAAGAAACTTCTCTTCAAATTGGTAAGAAAACTATTTCCATTCTTTATACTGGTGCTACCATCTTGGTGCTCAACCTCACTGTCATAAAACAGCCCCATTCTCAGAGTAATAAAACACTTTAAATACTTGGGATTTCAAATAAATCTCAACAGGTTTATATCTCTGAACCTATTACATTTTGCTTAGGCCCCTTAAGAGATACAATGTTTTCTCCTTTGTTCTTCTGTCCCTACCCATTTATTAGGCTGAGACTTACTTATAAAGAAGTATCATGCTGGAATATCCTTTTCACTAAAGGGAGAAATAATGTTAGAGTTTGATGGTAACTGTCAGAGTGACCAATTAGGTGAATTAGAAGACTTTTCAGCATCTTGGGTTTTTTGTTTTGTTTTTTTCTTTGTTCTTATTTTTTCATTAAAAAAATTGTTAAACATATTGGGGTGACATTGTTTGGTTAAAATTACATAGGTTCCAGGTGCACAACTCCACATTACATCATCTATGCATTGGATTATGTTCAGTATCTTGTTTTTGATGGTACAGTAGCTGAACCTGAGAGCATTGATCAATAGTCCCTATTGGAACAATTGACACCTTCTTTATGGGCAAAATCTTCAACTGATATTGGCAGAACTCACAGTACACCTCCTATTAAATTCGAATTGATCCTTCTAAACTTCTGCCCAGAATTAATCAATATCCTATAAGTAAAAAGGCTATTCAAGGTATAAAGCCCATAATAGAAAATTACATAACTCAGGGCCTTATTATTCCTTGCACTAGTCTCCATAACACCCTTATTTTACCTGTGAGAAAGCCAAAATGACAATGGTGGAGGTTTGTTCAGGACCTCCAAGCAATAAACCACATTGTTACCCCTTGATTTCTCATCATTCCTAACCCTTAACTAGTGTCTATTCCAACAGGAAGTAAATTTTTTACAGTAATTGATTTATATAGGGCATTCTTTAACATCCAAGTTGATGAAGCTAGCCAATAACTTTTTGCTTTTACTTGAGAAGGAAAGCAATTTACCTGGATAATTATAACTCAGGTTTTTACTGAAGGGCCTTCTTATTTTTCACAAATTCTGAAGACTGATTTGGATGATATAATTTTTCCTAAAGGTTTCACCTTGTTGCAGTATGTGCATAATTTACTTCTTTGCTCTTCTTCTCAGGTTTCCTCATAGGAAGATAGCATCTTTCTGTTGGAATTTATGAACTTAAAGGGACATAAGGTCTCTAAAGAAAAATGACAATTTCTCCAAACTAAGATTGGGCATTTGGGACATCTGATATCAGAACAAAAAATACACCTGGATCCAGATAAGCTTCATGGTGTCCTAAGTTTCCCAAGGCCTCAAACTAAGTGTCAATTGTGAGGTTTTCTTGGACTAGTTGGCTGTTGCTGAAATTGGGTCCCAAATCGTTCTTTTATGGCAAAACCTCTATATGTCGTATTAAAGAATGATAATGCTGACCCAATTTTATGGGAAGAACAGGATTACGTAGCTCTTAAAGCAGGGGTGTCCAATCTTTTGCCTTCTGTGGGCCACATTGGAAGAAGAAAAAGTGTTTGGGCCACGCATAAAATGCACTGACATTAATGATAGCTGATGAGCTAAAAAAAAAAAAGTCACAAAAAAAATCTCAGAATGCTTTAATTTGGGGCCCCATTCAAAGCGGTCCTGGGCTATATGTAGCGCATGGGCCACAAATTGGAAAAGATTGCTTTAAAGACTTAAAGAAGAGTTTAACAAACCCACCTTCTTCTGGTCATTCTATCAGATTCACTTTTTCCTTTTTGTACATGAAAAGGGGAAAAATGCCCTTGGCGGTACTCACTCAAAAACATGAAGGAGGAGTATTGGAGTAGCTCAGCAGTTGAGTGCTTGCCTTGCAATTGCAAGGTCCAAGGTTCAATTCCCAGCCCCAGCCCCAACCCCAGCCCATGCACAACACCATATGTTGAAATTCAGTGCTACTTGTAACTACCAGGATGGCTCGTGAGTAAAGGTCCTCACTTCCCATGCAGGAAGACCCTGATATTTTTTCCTGCTCCATGTGTTTGCACATCCACCTGTGTGGAATAAAACCATGTCACAACTAATGATGTGCACTATGGAAATTACTCTGGGTCCTCCCCCCTGCACCCCTCCCTCATTTCTCTCTCTTTCGCTCTCTCACACTTTCTCTCAAACAATAAAATAAATCTTTAGAAAAAAGTGTGGACATCAACACACAAAGTCTGACAATTAAGTTTGTGACTTCAAACTAGACAAAGCTACATACATCATTGCTGAATATGACTACAGTCACCTTTAAAGTACTCCCCTTGGGAAGCTATGCATCAAAGCCAGCGCTTACTCCACATTTCAAAGCAATTTTGGAACTCTTTCTGGATTGGCCATCAGAGTTGTCTTCATATTACCCTTGATGTCCTGAATGTCATCAAAATGTCTTCCTTCCAATATTTCCTTTATCTTCAGGTGAGTAGGGAGGGGGTTCCAATACAGGGTTTTGTTTACTAGATAAAAACTCCCTCACAGGCAGTGCTATGTGAGCTGTTCATCGTCATGATGCAAGAGCCATAAGTTGCTGGATAAAAGTTCAGGTCATTTTCATCTAACTTTTTCATGTAGCCTTTTTAGCACTTCCAAATAGTCAACTTGGTTGATTGGTTGTCCAGTTGGTACAAATTTATAATGAACAATACTTCTGATGTCAAAAACAGTTAGCAACATCATTTTGACTCATAATTTGGATTGATGGGATTTTTTTTGGTAGTAGAAAATTGGCTGACTTCCATTGTCCATTTTGGCACTTTGTTTCAGGGTTGTATTGGTACATCCATGTTTCATCACCAGTGTTAACACAGCCCAAAATACCGTCTTGTCTCTCCAAAAGATTTTGGCAAACTTTGACTCTCTTTTGCTTTTGTTCATCAGTGAGCTCCTTCTGGACCATTTTTACACATACCTTTCTCATGCTAAGATTTTCAGTTAAATTTTTCCTAACTGTTTCTCTATCGATGTTTACTTGGTCTACTATGCTTCTCGGAGTCAGACAATGATTTTGATGCACCATTCAATGAATCTTTGCAATGTTTTCATCAGTTCTGCTCATTACTGGCTGCCTTAATCTCACTTTATCAATGATGCTTTCTCTCCCCTGGTTCCACCCTATATTCCAAATATACCAAGCTAT
>PVKE010046065.1:0-12387 GCA_004027555.1 Craseonycteris thonglongyai | reverse complement strand
AGAGCTCAGAAAAACTGAGAAATCCGGATGCGTCTATCACTGGAAAACCAGAACTTTTAAAATTTAAGTTTATTCTTTTTTTTAATTAATTAATTTATTTTTATTTTTGACAGAGAGAGAGAGAGAGATGCAGAGACAGAGAGAGAACTGAACTGGGGGAGCTCCCAGTTCAGCATATGGTTCCGCACGGGCCGGGGCCAGGATTCGATCCCCGGTCCCCGGCGCTGCAAAGTGAGCACTTAACCCAATGAGCCATCCTGGCTTCCCCAAGTTTATTCTTAAAGCTAATATCTTCAGTAAAAATTCTTAAAAAAATAATGAGAAGAAAAAAATAAAGAATAGCTGTATGTTCTACCACAGAGGTGTAAGCTAACCTTAAAATAAAGCACAGTGGTTCGGATTACAATGCTTTGTTTAATTGGGTAGCAGAAACCTATCAAAATTTAAAGCTTACGATACAATAAGAATTTTCTCTTTTGGTTCTAGAAGGAAAAATCAAAACCAACCAATTAACCTATTAATAAAGAGATTATTTTTCAAATCAATATAATGGACTACAGTGATGCCTTGGCATTTGAACTTAATCCTCCCCAGAACCCTATTTGAGTTCCAAAACATTTGAATTCCGAGACGGGTGGGCATTCGGATAAAGCTACAGGCTGTACAGTTGATACGTCCCATGCGAACAATGTGTTGGCCTTTGGATTCCAAAGCAGCATTCAGATTCCAAGGCAAAATTTGCTCTATTTTTTCATTTGGATTCCAGTTCAAGTTTGGAGGTGTTCCGATTCCAAGATATCACTGTATATCAAGTTCCTAATCCAAAAGACCTTCCTTTACTCTGGTCACAGAGTAAATATGACTCATATTTCAGAGGGATAAAGTGAGTGGATGTGGCAAGTAAATGAGCCTAAAGACAAATGCATGGTTCTGTCCAGGCAGCAGATGAAACAGTCATCGGGACTATCCCACCGCCTACTCACTCACCAGATGTCTGACTTTGTGCCGTAGCCTTGGTGTTTCAGAGCCTCCGGACTCATATAATGGGGAGTTCCAGTTAAAGTGGTGGCTAGCTCACAGGATCCCATTAGGAGTCGAGAAACTCCAAAATCTCCTTGAAGTAATAATTAATTTTGATGAATATTTTAAAATAATGAAAATCAGCCCTGAAAATGAACAACTAAGAATCTAATTTGGGAAGTTTAATATGCAATGATTCATACCATTTTAAAGAGAAGAGAAATGATGTATTTTAAATTTCACAATGCTGGTAAATACTTAGCTTTAAAAACACAGGGCTTATATGGGAAAGAAGACTTTAAGCTACCAAAGTGAATTATATAAACTGAAACTTTTAATTCTGGAATTTTGAAGAACTAGAACTTGAAACAAAAAGCTATTTCAAATCTGAATACAACAAACAATGATTTTGGAAGGGATGGATATAATGACTTGTAACTTCATCTGAGAAGGAAGAGTTTGTCCTTCATTTACAATAAAGGAAAAAAATTAAATAAAAGACCTGAGACTTTTCAGGAACATGACTGTAAAAATTTGAATCCATCAGCTTCTCTCTACTCGCCTAACTAGTTGCATGCTTTTGTCTTCCTTCTCTAAGAACATCTTGTATGTACAGGTCTATTAAACAATCTAGTAACTGTTATGAGTGGAGGTCCTCTGGTTCTAAGGGGAACTAAAGGTTAACAAAGCCATTTTAATTATCAACATTTTAATTATTGGTGATAACCGATAGTTATGCTTGTGACAAAACAAGTGGGGAAACCCGTAGTAATTAAGAAGACTAGTAAAACAAGTCTAACCACTTGCAAAATGTCTAGCATGGAGTAGGAACCAAAAATATATTAATTGAATCTACAAAGTATGGAGCAAATGTCTTATACTTCAATTTATATCAGATTATCAGATCAAAGTAATTTGGTTTTATTGGCCCTACTGAAAAAAAAACAAAAATTTGAGAAGCTAAACAAACCAATGATTACTGTAACATTTCTGGGTTCTATACGTTCAATTTGATATGTTGATAACATCTAGAATACGCTCTATCATGTTTTTGGAATATATGCTTTTAAAAATCTTACCAATTTTAAGTAGATTATTTTTCAGAAATATATTTTTTGATTTCAAATCTCGATGAAGTATCCTCCTAAAAAAAAAAAGGTAAAAAAGGACATACAATTTCAAGCAAAATGTATAACTTTTAAATTCTAATATAAAAATTCATATAGATATATATGTATATATAAAGTAATTCACACATAAATAGACACTCCCATAGATATATTTTTAAATGTCTAAAAGCTACAAAGCCACAGCACATTTTTGTTCCCTGAGGAAATAGTAGATTAAAAAAAAAAAGTTTTTAAAGTTAGGGGAACATGTAACTAGGAAAATAGTGATATGGTTTCAACTACTTCAGTAGGCTAGATTTTTACTATGCTTTTGTAACATTATCTATGTAGTATTATATTCAGTAACTACACATTCAGTTTGAGAAGAATAATTATAAAGCTTTATAATCTATTATATATAATCTATTACATATATACATCACATATATAATCTATTATATATTATAATCCAAATGTTCAGGTTTTATATATTTGTATAAATAATGTTAATGAAGAAAATTAATAACATATAACATTTATTAAGTCTTACTATAAGCCAGCAATGTAGGAGTAAATTATGTCGGTTAAGATTTTATTCCTAGAATTATGAAGAAATGAACAACTTTAAAAACCTTTGCCTAAAAAAATCTTAAAATGTTAAATAAAGTATATAAATATCTTCATTTATGCAATTGAGCCCACAAGAAAGGAGGCAAATCCCAAGGATTATACAAAAAGAAAACAGAAATTCAAAGTGGGTAGTAGGTGCTGATTTCTCAGCTGCCCTACGGGGTTGTGCTGATCTCAGTAGCTGGCTTTAGTGGCCTTACAGAAACAAGAGCTGAGTTACTGAGTCCATGTAATGTTTTGTAAAGAGATGAAATATACATATGTGTTTATTTTTTCAATATATATTTTCAATATATATATATATTTATAATGCTATATGTGGTGTATACCTTAAGTAAAATGAAACCTAAGAAACATTCACTCATAAGTAAATAAGAAAGCTTGGGGAAGCTGGGATGGCTCAGCAGGTTAAGCGCTCGCTTTGCAGCCTGGAGACCAGGAATCAAATCCCGGCTCCGGCCCAGGCAGACCCATGTGCTGAACTGGGGTGTGCCCCCAGTTCAGTTCTTGCCCGGGCCTATGTGGGAGGCCCCTGGCCCAGTTCCTGCCTTGTGCAGCCCCATGCCCACCTGTGGAGTGAAACTATATGGAAAACTAATGCTGTCAACTATGGAGACTGTTCTGGGCCCTCCCCCTTCTCTCTGTCTCTCTCTATCTGTCTGTCAAAAACCAATAAAAATAAATCTTTTAAAAAAAAAAAGAAAGAAAGCTTATTTGTTTTGGTATGAACTCTGAGTAAAAAAAATATATTTATCTTCTTTCATAGCTTGTAACCATATGCTTCTGCTCACATTTGGGATTCATATATGCAATAGCTATATGGCCTTAGAAATTCTAAAGCCAAGAAATTAACATAAAAATTGGTCCTCAGCTACTAATACCCTCTTTGGGCATCTGGTAAAGCAAATGCAAACTAAGAGTCAACAGATAACAGTGAAATTATACCCCTGAGAATTTCACATTATCTAATAGCAATCAAACTGTAAACTAAGTATCTTTTAAATGATTAAAATGATAAAAGAATAGAAGATATAAGATAAAAATAGGATACTATCTTCCCATCCCCAAAAGATGCTGTTTTGAGAGACAACCAAATAGAATTTCTAGGGAGAAAATGTGATTATTGAAATAAAAAACTCAAGAAGAAAACCTCAGCTTCCAACTACGATGGAATAAGTTTATATCACACTAAATCTCCCACTTTTCACAGTTGTACAGAGAACACTAAAAAATTTAAACAATGTAAAATCTGGATACATTTTTTTCTTATAAAATAACTGTGACTTGAGCGTTTGCTTTGCAATTGCAAGGTCTGGGGTTCGATTCCCAGCCCCGGCCCATGCAAACTCCATATGCTGAACTGTGGTGCAACTGGAAACCACCAGGATGGCATGGGGGTGAAGGTTCTAGCCTCCCATGCAGGAGGTTTTGGTTCAGTTCCTGCCCCCTCATGGCCCCACATCCACCTGTGTGGAATAAAACCATGTCACATCTAATGATGTACAACTATGGAGATTGCTCTTTACCCTCCCCTCTTCTCTCTCTCTCTCTCTCACTCTCTCTCTCTTTTTTCTTCTAACTTTTACCTTTTCTCAAGCAATAAAATAAATATTTTTAAATAATAATAATTTACTGGAAATATTCTAAAATTCTGTACTTGTGTACAACTTATGACATAGATCCACAATCATAGTGGAAATTTTAACATATTTCCCTTAGTAATTAATAGACTCAGTTGAGAAAAAATTAATAAGGATATAGATTTGAAAAACACAATTATCTTAAGCTATTCCATATAAATTGAATAGTTCATCAAAAATTTTAAAATGCATGTTCTTTCAGGCACACATGAGATATCTTCAAAACTGGCAAGGAACTAATCCATGAAGCAAGTCTCAACAAATTACAAAGAACCAGCACTATATAGTCCACACATTTTTTTGATCTTCATGAACTTAAATCAGGACTCATATGGTGCTTAGAACAGTTCCAGGCAGTGATCATGATCACTGATCATGATAGACAAATTCTCTGTGTTCATTAAGATTTCTTATGGCAAAGTAAATGGGCAGAAAACAACTAAATGAGCAATATATAATACGATGCCAGCTAACAATTCAAGTTGTTAAAGCAATAAAGCAGAGGAAGAGGCTGGAAACTAATCCGGGTAGGAAGATGCCAGTTTAGAACAGTGATCAGGGAAATACTTAGAGAAAGTGACATTAGAGCAGAATTGTGAACGAGCCATGGTTGTGATGGTTTTTATTGTTATTGCTCATATTGCTCATATTGGAGGTTCTATCAAACATTTTTTCAAAGTGGTTATCTCAATTTGTACTCTTACAGCAATGGAAGAGGTTTTCAGTAGCTCCACATCCTCGCTAACACTTTGTTAATGTCAAAAGCTTTCTTTAGCCCTCATTTCTAAATTGAATTACATGGGAAAGCCAGGATGGCTCAGCGGTTAAGCGCTTGCTTTGAAGCTCCGAGGACTGAGGATCGAATCCTGGCTCCAGCCCAGGCGGACCCACAGGCTAAACTGGGGTGTGCTTCCCGAATGCGGTGAGGCCCCCAGTTCAGTTTAAAAAAAAATAAAATTAAATAAATAAATAAATAAATAAATTGAATTACAACTACAAACAACATCTACATAGAGCTTACAAGTCTGCAAACTTTTTAAAATGTATAATATCTCAATGCATATTCCCTACAGCCCTATATTTAAGCAGGAAAAAATTCCATTATTATCCCTATTTTATAGCTGAGGAAACAAAGGCTCAGAGAGGTTAAGCAGCTTGCCCAGGGCCAGAACAACGTACGCAGTCGAGACTCACAGTCTTGTATTCCCACCATGACACATGGTTTGTAGTTATTTAGGTACATGTTTTATCTTTGGTGGTTTCCTAACAGCTCTTTGGCGTTAGGCCATTAAAAAAAAGTGTATCACTGTTTAATGAATGAATAGTTGAACTTAAATATAAAATTGAAATTTCTCCATCTACGTAAGAACTACGATCATTGGTTTTAATAACATAATGAACTAGGCATCATCATTTTTCATCTGAATCACAAAGGATAGCATTTCAGATCCTCAAATCCACAAATATTTAAACATTTAGATGTATTTAGTGACTTTCTTGGCATGTTGAATGAAGGATTTGAAAAAAATTTAAATCCTCTCTTGAAGAACTGTTTTAACATCATTTATTTTAACTAGTAGTAAGTAGACCCATATGTAGCTAAAATATTTGGGTTCCTAAATGAATCAGATTTCAGTTATAGATTTTGCATACAGAACACCAAAGTTGGAACCTGTACATGTGTTATTTTCATTATGTATAAGCTAATAAGTATGCCATGGAATACTAAAGAAAATAAAAGAAATACCAATATAAACTGTCTATACACAGATGTCCTACATTCAACAACTTCAGGTAGTTTATTATAAGATAATTTAATATTATTTTATATATCATTGTCTCTTAGGACAGTTTTACATCGAGCAAAAGGTTGTGATGAGTTGTCAATAAGTTGGTGGCACCTTGGCACCATGGAGCACACGTTTCAGAGGACACATGGCAAAGCATAAAATGAACCAATTACTTTTTATGCAGTCAGATACCACTGATGACACATTTAAGCTATTTGACCTCCATGGAAAGCAGACCTTGGTGCACCCTATACATTTCCACTTTGACTCAAGAAAAATGTTACCATATGTTCCTCCCACTCCTGAGTTGAAAGTTAACATGGACATCTCAGTATCTACTTTTATTTGTCTATGTATGTTCATCTTATCAAATGTATTTTTTACCATTTTGTAGGTCTATAAAACATTTAACATCTAAAATTTTTTATTTTGGGGGAAGCCGGGATGGTTCAGTGGGTTAAGCACTCACTTTGCAGCCCTGAGGACCAAGGATCAAATCCCGGTCCCGGCCTGTGCGGACCCATATGCTGAACTGGGGAGTGCCCCCAGTTCAGTTCTCACCAGGGTGAAGACCCCGGCCCAGTTCCTGCCCTGTGCAGTCCCACTCCCACCTGTGGAATGAAACTATGTGGAAAAAGAAATGATGTGCAACTATGGAGACTCTTCTGGGCCCTCCCACTTCTCTCTGTCTCTGTATCTCTCTCTCTGTCAAAAACAATAAAAATAAATCTTTAAAACTTTTTACTTTTGACCTGAACAAAAAATAATTAAAAGTTTTAAAATATGTTTTTGAGGCAGAGACTGTAAATACAAATTATAGACAACTGACCTCAAAAAATATACTTTGACGTTCTTTATCAGATATGTCATGTCAAAACTGACGTTTGGCCTGAGTACTTATCTCTCTGAGGCCAAAAAACATCTTCTGCCTCAATCACTTAGCTCATCTCAGAAAGTGAACACAGCTAAATGCACTCTGACACAAGGCAAACATGCCTTTATAGCTCAAGTGCGCCATAAGATATAATAAATTCATTGCTTGCTAAAGGTATCTGAGATATGATCAGATATAGGGAAATGTGTTTAATAGAAGTTTGTGTCTTGTATTCAAGGCCAATTTGATTTTTAGAACAACAATAAGCTATTCAAATAAATCTTCTAGATATAATCATTCAAAATGTTTCCTCATGCAAAAGCATATTTTAGATGTTGAATTATAGTCATTTACCTTTTGGACCTGCTTCCTTTTAATTCTATACCCCCCTCCCCCCCGCAAATTCATTTTTTAAGTTCAGATATGACTGTTAAAAAGAAATTCTGTCTCTCAGTAACAAATGAACATACCTTTCATGCATGTAGTCAACTCCCAACAACAGCTGTATAAACCACTCTATTATTTGACTTTCTGGAAAGGTTTTTCCAGCTTCTTTATATTCCTGAATTTTATAGTCCAGATCTCGGCCCTGAAACAAAGTAGCATAGTGTTTCATGTTTTTTTTCAGTTAAGATTTTAAATTCAAGCTCTCCCAACAGTAGAGTCCCTATTTATCGCAAGAAACTATCACTGACAAAGGTTTTCTCCTTGATCAAACTCTAGGATGCTCCTTGGAGCCCTTACCTTGGCTAGGCCTAAACCTTGTCCTAAAAAGACCTGACCAAATACTACTGAACAGATCAGGTTAGGTGTGTAACAACATGAGACATTATTTAGTCTTCCATCACTGAATAAAATCTAGACCCACAGAACTGACACAGAGTAAATTTGGGGTGGGGGGCTTCCTACTCCAGGATGGAGTTGCCTGGGAAAACCAGATGGGACCCACCTCTCTGAAGATAATGCTTGCTTAATTTTCTCTATGAGCATCAATTTCAGCAAAGCAGGCCACTGAAGACAGCCCTGAGGTGTGGATGATCTAGCCTTTATTTGAGGAAGTATGGTGCTACAGACTGAATATTTGTGTTCCCCAACATGCATATGTTGAAATTCTACACGCCCCGCCAACTCCCATCCAGTGTGATATTAGGAAGTGGGGGCCTTTGGGAGATAATTTGATCACAAGGTTGGAAGCTTCATGAATGGGATCAGTGCTCTTATAAAAGAGGCCCCAGAGAGCTCCCCCACCCCTTTCGCCATGTAAACACAGCAAGATGGCCATCTATGAACCAGAAGCCAGGCCTTCACCAGACACCGAATCTGCCAACACCTTAATCTCATACTTCCAGCCTCCAGAACTGGGAGAAATATATTTCTTCTGTTTATAAGCCATCCAGTCTATGGTATTTTGCTATAGCAACCTGAATAGACTAAGACAGAAGGCCATTAATCAATGTCACACTGCTCAATATCTTAAAGAGTGTTTCTCATCCATAACCAACCAATTCTTGGTGGTGATAGCCCCAGGACTATAAGCAAAGGCTTTAAAGGACAAGTTTGTTTCTAATTGCAGACCCAACACACATCCAGTATGAAATTATAAGGACTCTGAGAGCTAATTAGCCTGGTAGCTACATGTTACTGCCAAATTCACTTGCAAGAGTCTACTGACACCCACTAGAGTTTCAAGATTGTAAAACTCAACCCACTTACTTGGTTTAAACAGTTTTACATAAACAAGAAACATAAAAGAAATTTCAAATTTTCCTTTTTATAGTACAAACAGATCCTTGGCAAGTACTTGCCTGAAAGTCGCTATCAGACCCACTAGTGTCTAAGAATTTGTATTTTTCCTCCTTCTGGCATGAATCCTCAAGCTAAAGGCTGCAAGTCAAAAACTCAAAGAAGTAAAAATAACTTGCCTTCTAGAAAGTATCTGGAAAGGAAGAAGGGGAGTAACAATAAAATAATAAACTATTATAATAACAACTTCCATTATTGACGGTCTCCTAGGTACAGAGCTCTGATAACTATTTTTTCAACATTCATTATTTCAAATCCCTATAAAAATCCCACCCCCCAAAAAGATGTTGTTACATTATGCTAAGGTGAGGAAAAGTGTCAGAGAAATAAAATAACTTGTTAAAAAATTTGAAACAGAAGTTAGTGTAATGCCAAAGTTCATACACTTTCTACCATCTCAACCCCTATCTAGTCTCCTATTGAGAGAAAATAAAATAACATCATCATCACATTAAAATATGTATGTGTTTATAAAATGATATACATGTTTCTGTGTTTACATATATCATATAAATGGAGATAAAGATACAGAACATAAGTGAGAATAAGTCAAGAAAAGGAGCAGTTTTCATATACAACATGTACAGGTGCATTGTGAGACGATTACCAGTCAAGCTGACTGACAGATCCAATACTTCACATAGTTACCTTTTATTGTGTGTGTGTGGTGAGAGCATTTAAGATCTATTCTGTTAGCAAATTTCAGGTATACCGTGCAATAGTGTTAGATATGGTCAATATGCTGTATATTATAACCCCAGAACTTGTTCATCTTATAACTGAAAGTTCCAGTTTTATATTTTGCATAATTACATAGTCAGGCTTGATTTAGTGTGCCTGTGCTGAAATTTGTATTTAGTTTAGGGAGACAATTTGAAACATGTTTGGTTAACATTGTTGATATGAACAATAAAATAATAAATCTCTACTAATTTATATTCATGTAGAAGTAGATAATTACATTCTTGAGAAGGCAGGAATCATGAACTATTTGGTTGACTCTACTAAATGTTAAAAGAGGAAATTAAAGCAATCCAAGTAAAAAGAAAAACAGGAGTGGTCCTGCCCTAGATAAAGTTCAGCATTTCAGCCACGTGATTGCCAGAAGTTCACCCCACCTTTCTGGGGCCCTGCTTTCTCATCTATAAAATAGAATTAATAAATAAGAATCCATTTCTCTCTGAAAAAGAATGGGAACATGCTAAGAGGATACAAGAGCCAACCTGAAGGAGCCCCAACAGCTAAAGCTGGAATAATCTGAGCAAGAAAATGAATAATGACAGTATTGGGTTATAACCCATAAAATAAATATTCATTAGTCCATTCTGATATAAATAAATAATTGAATAAACATATAAATGGAGGAGAAAGAATAATAGGGAAGCTCTTCTTTATAAGAGAATCTCAGTTAGTATTAATAAATGTAGAAAGATTGATGGAAATACATAATCACCATTAGACAAATATCACTTTGCTCCAGGAAACCTCCACTTGAAAGATGCTAAAATCAGTGGGTGGCAGTTTGAGGAGAAGCAGAATATTAGCATAGTCTCAAAGTATCTTCCTCAAGACACTTACTCATTGCAAAAAGGAAAATAGTAACTTTACAGTCGAGAAATCCAGCATATACAACCTTAATCAAATAATCAAAGTTAGCATCACCAGTAATAACATATACCAAGCTTGTCCAATCAGCGGCCCATGGGCCATGTGCAGCCCAGAACAGCTTTGAATGTGGCCCAACACAAATTTATAAACTTTCTTTAAACATTATGAGATTTTTTTTTTTTAGCTCATCAGCTATCTATCATTCGTGTTAGTATATTTAATGTGTGACCCAAGACAATTCTTTTTCTTCCAATGTGGCCAAGGGAAACCAAAAAATTGGACACACATGAGATATACTAACATCATGTACCCTCTCATCCGAGGGCTGTCCAGAAAAAATCCAGCCATAAACACCCCTATTTTTCACATTGCATGGCTGGATACATTCCAGACAGCCCTTGTATGATGCATTGAGAAGGGCATATCACTTTTTGTGGTAGTCTTACCCAGAATACATATCTTCAATCTCATCATGAGAAAACATCAGATAAGCACAAACTAAGAGACATTGTGCAGAATAACTTACCAATACTCATTAAAAGTGTCAAGGTAATAAAAAACAAGGCAAGAAAGTGAAACTGTCACAGATTAGAGGAAACTAAGGAGACACAACAATTAAATGCAATGTAGGATCCTGGAATAGACAAAAGACACTAGTGGGGAAACTGCTAAAATATTAATATACTGGCTTTGGAAACTGTACTACAGTTATATAAGTTAACATTAGGAAATATGGTTCACTGCAAACACATTATAATTAAAGGTGAATATTAGGTTCTTAAGTCATGGTCTATGCTTTCCTTTAACTGAAATGTCCTTGATCTAAATCCCTGACCAAGTCTTTCCCATACTTCAAATGAAATGCCAGCACCTCCATGGTTCCCATAGTCTGAAGTAATTTCTCTTCTACTTTTAACTCCCATAGCACTTTAACCACACCCTCCCCTCGACACTTACCATATCCCCCTGTATTTTTTGTTTGATAGTTTGAGAGAAGGTGAGAAAGAAACAGAGAGAATGGGGAAGGCCCAGAGCAGTCTCCATAAGCTGTACATCATTAGTGTGACACAGTTTCATTCCACACAGGTAGATGTGGGGCCATGTGGGGTGGGAACTGAACTGGGGGTCTTCCAAATGGGAGGCCAGAGTCTTTGCCGCCGAGCTATCCTGGCGGTTACCAGTTGCTCCGCACTTCAGCACATGGCTTTGCATAGGCCAGGGCCAGGCCCAGGGCCAGGACTCAATCCCCAGACCTCACAGCTGCGAGGTAAGTGCTCAGCCTGTTAAGCTACCCCGGCATTCCCCATCTCATATTTTATCCATTGATATGATTCATTTATTCTATAATTTTCTTTAAAGGAATATTATCATATTATCTCTTTTTCCATGTACCCTGTCTGGAATTGTATATGACAGAGCTGGAGCTCAATAATAGCTTTTGGAAAGACCCTTGATTACTATTTCATTTGTGAACTTCAAGCTCATAAGGAACCAATAAATAATCTAGAATGCCAATTTATTCACATGCAATGAGAACTATAACAGCCAATATCACAGGGAGTTTAGCCAGCAGATTTTTTTTTTTTTCCTGTTAGAAAAGACATCTGTGAAGAGCTAAACTGGAATCAGAAGGTTGCTCAAGGAACAGGGAGAACAAGTTGGATAATTTCCATGAATAATAGCACCAAGCTAGGTAGCCTGAGCATTAAAATCACACCCACCACCAGGGCTCGATTTCCTTGTCCTCTGGTCTGGGCCCCATCTTTGCTCAGTGCTTCATAAACACTGACAAAATTTCCCCTTGTGACCCTATTTTTCTGTTTCCATACTCGCCATTCTCCTGTTGTTATTGTGGTTCTTTTTTTTTTTTTTTTTTTTTTTTTTTTTTTTTTTTTTTTTTTTTTTTTTTTTTT
>PVKE010046064.1:0-12389 GCA_004027555.1 Craseonycteris thonglongyai | reverse complement strand
TCAGTGCATAGTTATTTCTATTTTACTTTTTGACAGATAGAGAGAGAGACAGAGACAGAGACAGTTAGAGAACCAAACTGTGGGAACTCCCCAGTTCAGCATGTGGGTCCTGCCTGGGCCGGAGCCGGGATTCGATCCTCGGTCCTCATGGCCTCAAAGCGAGCGCTCAACCCGCTGAGCCGTCCCGGCTTTCCCCGCAAACAGTACTTTTTGCTACCCAGTTTTGACTAGAGCAATTTCTACTGAGTTCAGGATCTGATGCATAGTAGGTCGTATTCTTGAAGAAAAAAAATGAATAAATGAATACATAAATTCATTTCCATCATGGTACTCCAATTTGTTTATGATACTCACATTTGATTTAGATGAAACATAAAGCTTTGTGGTATGCCTGAGGAAAGGCCAGTAATGAAACTACTGTTACTAAAGGACAACATTAGTCACATCACGACAACTACTGATAGCCTTGCCAAATTGCCAGGCCCCACCATAAAATTCCATCAAGACATAATTCAATGATGAGAAATTTAGGTTCTCTCTTTCACATTCAGTCATAAATAATGCCCTAGTGAAATTCTTCTCATTGAAAGTTGTCCACTGCTGATATCAATTTCTCTACTTTACTCTACGTCTCAAGTAAGACCCATACGGGTACAACAGTGCAAACATTTCATTAAAACAAGCATTTCCACACTTGTTGGAAAATATATAAATTAAAAGCAGCAAAATGGATAAATGCCCCTTCCCTCTCAGCCTTATGGCTTATGAAAGCCTTCCCAAATTCTCATATGGCATGTTTGAATGTGGCCATCTTATTTGACAATACCCCTTGGTATGGTCATTCATAAGTAAAAGTAGTAGAATTAAACACAGCCACACACAAGAGAATAACCTTGAGCTTCAAATATAGGAGTACAATAATTCAGAGTTAATTCAGAGAAGCTGCATTTCCTGGTAAGCAGTTAGTTGAACATGGAAGCTAGTCTTTCACTAGGAAAAATATAGGTCAGCTCTCCAGGTTTTGCCTTCAAATACACAAAGATCCCTAAGCCAGTAAATGCCACAACTCTTACAGACAATTCTACTCAGCCATCGTCCACCATCCTTCTCACCACATCCTAAGAATGCTAGTGATTAGTTATATAATGCACCCCTCCACAAGTGGTACTTCCACTTTTCCATTGAGAAAACCTGGAGAAATGAGAATTTTTGAGCTTCTAATAATCAGCACCTTCTCTATATACAACTGTGCTCGACAAGTTGTTGAGATTGAAAACATTTTTATCCCAGTGATTTGGAAGTTCCAATCACCAAAATGAAAAAAATCAGTTTCCATTTTTTTTTGGAACAAAATCAGAACCTGATAGTATCTGGCACATAATACACAAGCAGTTAATGCTTATTGAAAAGAAGGAAAAAAAAGAGGGAGAAGGAAGAGAAAAACAAAAGAAGTATAGAAGAAAAAGGAGTGTTATTAAAAGCTATTTTCTTTATTTTCATGTATTATTTTCCCTGGAAAAATCTAAAGCAAGTATTTGGCTTGAATTAAGTCAGGTGAACATTTCTAATAACATTTATACATGCCATCTGCCAATTTCCCCCTTTTTTTTGCTAGACCCCACAAAACTATAATGCTGACTCAAATGTCAGACACTACATTCTAGTGAATCTCATATATTTAAGATAAAAATATTCCCAATTTCACTTCATAGTTTTTTGAGATATGGACCTCTAAGTCACCATCTATACCATGTCATGACTTTTATATTTAAGATGAACTGCCTTAATGTCAAGAAACAATAATGGAGAATATCCTAAAAAAAAAAAAACCAGATAAAAAACAAAAACAGAAAAAACAAACAAACAAACAAGACTATTCCAACAAACTCCTGATACTGCTATTTTAAAAATCTCTCTGTAGCTTCCTTGTAGCATCATGCCTAATTGTGTCTCTTCTATACCTTGCTTATGCACAAGTATAGAGAATTGAATATTAAAGATGTTAAATAATCCATTATCATTAAGAAACACAGTATATAGCAAATGGGTATGGGTACTGGGGTGACAGAATGTTATCAACATTGTCAGAGAAACAGCCCCATTCGACATGAAAATGTGGCTTCTGTTCTTGCTTCTGCCACTACCAGCTATGAAATCTTGAAGATTCAACTTTGCTGGGCCTCAGTTTACTCAAATGTGAAAGCAGAAGGTGGAAAGAGTATGCACGAAAGCAGAGTGGCCTTCAATCTATTTTGATTTGTTCTCGAACCAAAATTTTAAGCAAAAGGTCCAAGATAAATAAAACTGATAAAGCCACCCAATATGAATCCAAGGTGGGACACTCAACAGTTCAGCTTCCCAAACACCCAGCTCCACCCTTCTCTCCTTCTCAAACTGTTTAATTCCCACACTTCCCAAAGCACAGTTTGAATCCATTGTATTAAATGATCTCCAAGGTCATTTCCAAATCAACTGTCCAATGGTATCCCTTTGTGTATTTTGCCTTTATTTCTAAGTCGGTATTTTCGTTTTTTCAATTGAAGGTAAATAAATTAGGAAGGGGAGATAACAGAACATAATACAATGGAAAAGCTCTGGATACCCTGCTTAGTGGTCATTTTAATCAATAAAGAATAATCAAACACACAATTCCAGTACTCACTACAAACTATCTTCAATCACATAAATATTATTATGAAACATTCTATCTTCTGCCCAGATGAAGTATCCGAAAAGGGTTGTTGCTGCACTGATTTTCTTGTACATGTGCTTGCTCTCTCTCTCTCTCTCTCTCTCTCTCTCTCTCTCTCTCTCTCTCTCTCTTTCTTTTTCTCTCTAATTTCTTAAAGTTCTCTAAACAGACATTATCAAGAAATTCACACTAGACAATCAATCAGTCATTGCTCCAGGAATACAATATTTAAAACTGGCTTTTCTGGATTCTACCTCAAGGTGATATCACTATCGCAGCTCTTCAGAGATTCAACAACAAAATTTTCCAAATTTTAATTGAGCTTCTTAAGATAGAACAGTATTTATGATACTGTTCACAACACTTATAGATTTCATGTTCTACAGTGGAATGTTTGGCTCTTTTATTAGTATTCATTTTTTTTATATTTCAGGTATTTAACTAGTAGCATACGAATTTCTCTGAAAAATAAATCAGGTTGGCAATTTGTTTTTTAGCAAATGATCCTCTCACAGTTTCTTACATAAGGTACAACTTTCAAACCATTCCTCTAAAGCCACTACCAGAGCTATGTTATGACTACCACGTGATTTAAAGATTCATTCTTAAGAAAGGACACTTTTTCATATAAGTAGTGCCTTATGATTAGTAAATTAAAGATAATTTTTTCTTGTTTGCTTGCAAATAATTTCTTTAGTCCAGAACATGAGAAGTGAACTGTACTTAATGAATACCATCTTTGGTAAGCAGTAACCTAGAATCTTAAAAGGATCATTTTTATCATTGGTATTTTGAAGTTGTAACTTTGATCCACATCAACATAAAAAAGAAATGATTTTATTAACATTCTCTTTCATTACTGGATAATACTCTGCAATGCTGTTACTACTGGGGAACTATTAAAGGTTTTCCTTACAGAGGAATTCAGATGACTTTAAAATAACAAGAATGATAAAAAAACTTCTTGGTTTCTCTAGATAAGAGAAGTCGTCTCATTTTCAACTTGCTGTTAATTTTTTGCATCTGGTCAATTTGCATCTAGGTATGATTCAAGAGACTGCTTTAATCAATAAAGATGCATCAAGCATGAGAAAATAATATGCTACAAATTAGTTATCAAATTTTATTCTAAGGGCTTAGGATCTCTTTTTCTATGACTCTGAAAAAACAGTTCTTCATTTATTATTCTTTAATTATTAGACTTGTAGCAAACATTATTTTTACCACGTGAAAATTACACTTGCAAGTAACAAAAAATAGAATTGATGGCAAATCTACCTACACTTTTGCATAACTGCCTCACATCTTGAGAAGCAGATTTACACATAAATCTTTCTATATAGCTATGACATTCTTTTCGCTTTCATAAAGTTCCTTTTTAAAAATGATGCAATATATGTAATTACATAAAAGTACAGAAAAACAAATGAGCATCTAATTCATAACTACAAACAACACTCATGAAATTTACTACACTAAGAAAGAACTAGAATACTGCTAGCACCTAAAAGTCCCATATGCTCCTCCCTCTTACCATCTATTCGCTCTACCCTAAACGCTGCTACTAATTTGATTCTTGTGATAATGATTTCCATTCTTTATTATTATCCCACATTTGTATACTCAAATAACACTAAACCATATATATATCGTAATTTAGTTTTGCCCAGTTTTGATCTCTATGTGAAGGGATTCATACTGAATACTGTAGACTCTCCGTTAACTAGAACTCAAGCAACCGGCCAGTTGTTTGAGAGAGCCAGTTGCTTGAGTTCTAGTTAACAGAGAGTCTACTTACTTTTATCCAGTATCTACTAAACCCCATGGGTGCCAATTAACTGAAAGTCTACTGTATATTGTTTTTTGTCTTGCTTCTTAAGTCACCTTTATGTTTGCAACAGTTATTCATCTTGTTGAGTGTGGCCATAGTTCATTCATTTTCCTTGCTAATAATATTCAATTTGAATATTCACAATTTATCCATTCTTTTGTTGGATGTTTTGTGGGTTGTTTCCAGTTTTGACTATTACGGACACTGCTGCTATGAATATTCTTGTGCGTGTCTCCCATACATATGAATTCCTCTAAGGTATAGAGAAGTGAAACTGCTGAGTCATGGAGTTTATATATCTTCAAAATTACTAGATAATGTCAAACCATTTTCCCAAAGCAGCTTACCAATTTACACTCCCACTAGCAGTGTGTAAAATACCCCATTACTCCAGATTCTTGTCAACACTTAGAATTGTTACACTTTTTGCCAATTTGACGAATATGTAGTCCAACAAATTTTACCTTCATCATATGTCTGTAGCCTTTGGTTAAAAACTTTGTACACAGACAACATGGAAACCACTGAAGGTATGACTTTCAATTCCCTTACTTGTCTAGCTTTGTCTTTCAAAGCCCTAGCCAATTGTAAACCTTGTGATTAAAAAAAAACTAACTACATTCTTACTTCATTTCATTCCCTTTTATCCCCTGTAACTTTACAGAATAGACTGTAGATCTATGATTCTAGTAATACTATCCCACTTGATAGGACCATTAGGTACAAAAAGTATAATTCTTCAAAGAGATATTACTGCTAACTGCCACTTCCCTCTACTATAAATGCTATTTTATTCAGTAATACACTAAGTTATACTGAATCATTCTATATAGAGACACTTTTCCAAATTTTGAGCATCAATTTCCTATTTGCAAGGAACATATGTATGAAGGCTGTCTGGAAAGTACCCAGTCATGTAATATGAAAAAATAGAAGCAATTATGGCTGGATTTTTTTCCAAACAGCCCCCATACTATTTGTGTAGACTTGCTATGAATTTGGGACATGATATTATCTATTTCTTCAAAAACGGTCATAATTCATTCTAAATAGAACTCCGTTGCTGACTGCTTTCAGATTTAAATCTCAGGAAGTTGGTGGGGTGCATATGGAAATGGAAAGAGGATCAGAGATTTTCTTTGAACAAGTGTTTTGACTTTCTCAGATCACACTGTGAATGTTTACATTAAAGTATACATCTAATTTTCTATCTCTGCAAATACCTTCTTTTCTTTAAGGTCAAGTTCAAGTCTCCCTTACCATGAAGGAGAGGCCTTCCTAAAGCATGGTGAACCTCCCTACTTTCTCATGACTACTATAAACACTTTCTTGATTAATTATATTCTTTAGAAGGTATCTCTTTATGCTATGCTTAATCATAATAAAAATAACTATAGACAATAAATTTGTAGAAAGCATAAATATTTGCTGTCTTGTTCAATGCTATATCCTCAGTATAAGAAATCATGCTGGGGAAGCCAGGATGGCTCAGTGGGTAAAGCGCTCACTTTGTTGCCCCGGGGACCGAGGATCGAGTCCTGGCCCAGGCCCTTGTGGACCCATATTCTGAACTGGGGAGTGCCCCCAGTTCAGTTCTCACTGGGGTGACACCCCAGCCTGGTTCCTGCCCTGTGCAGTCCCATGCCCACCTGTGGGATGAAACTATGTGGAAAAACCGATGATGTACAGCTATAGAGACTGTTCGGGGCCCTCCCCCTTCTCTCTGTCTCTGTATCTCTCTCTCTCTGTCTGTCAAAAACAATAAAAATAAATCTTTTTTTTTTTTTTAATTTTTTATTTATTTATTTATTTTTGACACACAGAGAGAGATACAGAGACAGAGAGAGAACTGAACTGGGGGAGCTCCCAGCTCAGCACATGGGTCCGCACGGGCTGGGGCTGGGATTCGACCCCCGGTCCCGCTGCAAAGTGAGCACTCAACCCACTGAGCCATCCCGGCTTCCCTAAAAATAAATCTTAAAAAAAAAAAGAAAAGAAATCATGCCTGGTACATAGTTGATGTTCAATAAACGAGTATTGAATGAATAAAGAAGAATGCAATGTTTTTCTGTACTTACTTTATGCATACGTGGACTTTGAAGGCTTTTAAGTACAAACCATTTCATTTTATTTCTTTTTTTTTTAACCTACATGATCAAAGGTAATATATAATGAATTAAAATGGACACAAAATAAGATCCACTTTTTTTAAGATAAGGTACTCCTTCAAACATCTGTATCATACTAAATCTTAGTCAAGAAATTAATGAAAATGCTAAGTAGAATAAGAACAAATATCTCCCATTTATACTTTGTGATCCCAGTCTTTCAGAGACACTTAGCATGTGCTAATCAGAAAGTCTGTGACAGCATGCACAAAATTAATTTACAATATTCACAGCAAATCCACGCAATATTCTTATCAAATACTTCCTGATTTATTTAAATCTCATTACAATATTAAAGAAAACCATTGTTGAAGGTCTTTGAAAATGTATGAGTATAATAGTATAGTTCTCTACTAGAAAATATGTATAGATTATGAATGTGAACATTACACAATGTAGTATGACTTAACATAGCACTATTGCAATATTACTAAAGTTCTGCCCAAATCAAACACCTACACCGCTAATACCATTGTCAGAGAGTAGGTCATTGAGCAAAACTACAGATACAGAGAAATCAACAGTTTTTCCACCGGTTCTGAGATAAAAGCTGTTTATAAGACATTCATATATTTATTTCTTTTTACAAGATTTAGATGAATTTCAGAAGACACTTCCTTTTCTTACAACAATCTCCATAAAACCTTAGTACAAATACAAGAATAGAAATTTTTCTCATTTTTAGACTTGTTGATTGAATCACTAATAGATTTCTATATTCATTCATTCATTTATTCATTCATTCACTGAACATTTACTGAGGACACACTATGTCAAGGTGCTGGGTTAGGAACAAAACACTCAATTACTCACTCAATCTAGGGGAAAAAAACAGCAGTTTTCTTATACAGTCTTTTTGTTGTTTTGAAATATCCCTTACCTCAATTACTATTGAATTATTATTGTCAGAAAAACATAAGTTAGTCCTGGTTTCATTTCAATCACAAAGGAAAAATGTGTATAATCACACAAAGAAGTATCAAATTTACAAAAGCCTTCAGAGTATACTTCCAATTCTACCTGTCAGTTCTTCTAAATGTTGTCCTAGTCAAAGGTCTCCACCAATTAATGAACCTGGGACCAAACTGTAAAATCAGGATATCTTTCTGATACATTCTGCCCGTGTTTTGGCATGTGGACTGGGTAAGAGTAAATTTGAGATTAGACTTTAGGCCCCTTAGGGCACCTCTCTCTCTCCAGCTCCTGTTAAAGCAAATCTCAGGCTCAAATAAAGAGATGCAATTAGACTACATATCCTTTTCTGCTCCCCTGCATGTCAAAAGAGAAAGTGAAGCAACTGCCCCTCCACAACCCTAGGAGTTCTGTTCCCTTTTAAGGATATCTTTGGAACTTAGTCTCTCCATGTGTTTCATATTGTTAAAAGGAGATGGCTGGGTGATCAGAGTGGCATACTGTACACTTTTTCTTGACCCTATGCCACCCTAGGGATTGCATTGGCCTGTTATACTTCTAGGAACAATAATCATCACAAACGACAAAATATTAGACTTAGTAAGTTTTAAAAAAAGCATCACAGAAGGAACAACTTATTATGCTGTAAAAATTGAAAGCAATCCACAGGTATCATAGTAACTCTAATACCTATGTGGCTTCATTGAGTGACATTAAATCGTGCTAAAGTTTCCCCGCCACATGCAGGATCATGTCAGTCTTCTAAAGAGTGAGCAGGTCCCCAAACAATGCAGTGTTGACTCCCTGCCAAATGACCCAACCATGAACATGGATACAGCTTGGACAGCGGACATCCTGGGCGCAGTAGTGGCTGTGTTCTAGCTCCCACCACGTCCCATGTGGAAATCCAGCAAAGAAAAACAAGCTGGCGGTCACCTGACCCAGGTCTGTCAGCCTATGCATCTGTCCTCATGTGTAAACATCTTGATGCAGAAGGAAACTGACTCATCCCTATCAGGAAAAGTCCGTCTTCCTCTGCCTAGTATGTACCAGGTCTTGGCCCACGTGAGGCCTGGGTAGGAAGCTATAACAGAACACTAACTTGCAACTTCCTAAAACTAAAAGCTAAACTGCTTCCAACACATGCATGCTACAAAGTCCAACGAAGGAGGTAGTGGAGAAGGACAGCTGAGTAAGATGAAAGCGAACAACAAAAGAACTATTTAAAATAAACATTTTCTCCAGACTAATGGGATAAGTTAAGGAGAGTAACTGTGAGGAATTCTCAATACAGACAGAATTAGAAACTTCAAAATTATATTATGCTAACTATGTAGTTCTCCCATTGAGAGATAAATATTTGGGGCATCATTCAATTACTGAGCTGTGTGCTACTCCTAACAGGCTTTAAAAGAAGATGGGGAAAACACTGGAAGGTCTTCCATATAGCAATTGCCCAGTACTGGTCAGGGTGAGGAACCACTATATTTGACTAATGCTTCTTTAATAAACACAGATTTCCACTGACATATGAGAGTAAGATTAGGACATTAAGGACCAATGTAATAGCAGAACAAAAGGGCTACAGTTTAAGAAATCATTTTGTATAAATTATTTCTTCCTCATTCTCTCATAGAAGCATAAGATCAATTAAAATTGCGTAACAGACTTGGAAGAAAAGAAATAATAATAATGACTTGGATTCCTGTGGTAGATTGTGTTTCCCCAGATGGCCACAACAACTCCAATCCCACGTGCTCTTTTGCAGTGTGACTTTCCCTATTTCATCATCAAAAGGTGAAGTTTGTTTCCCTTCCTCTTGAATCTGAGCTGGACGTGGAACTCATTTTAACCAATAGAATAAGATGGCAGCAACATTGTGTTATTTCTGAGCCTGGGCATCAAGCTATTGCAACTCAGACCTTGGAACACTCCTTGAAACCTAAATCCCTGCTAAGAGCAGCCAAAGCAACGATGCAGAGAGGTCTCCTAAGAGGACAACTAAGGCCCCCAGCTGACAGCTCCAGTGGAGCCATGGAGTGCAGCTGGTACCTGCCATGTGACTTGAACCATCTCGGAGTTCCACATCAATTTCCTAAAATGCGTAAGATTCAACCACTCAACCCAAAGACTTGAAATGTAATAAATTCTTATTGTTTTTAAGCCACTGAATATTATAGTGGTGCATTAGCCAGCAATGACTACATTATTTTTCTATAATACTTTATTATGCCAATATAACAACAGGCAGACTCCCACAAAGACACACACACAGAGGACAGAGCAATATAATAGGAATGGTTACTTTGAAAATGCTTTGATCTAATAGTGCATAATCAAGGGAATATTCCCATTTTGGTATGTCTTTACATCTCTGATTATTAAAAGTTCTAGATGTAATAGAAAGATCATAAAATCTCACCAAAACAAACTTAAATAAAAGAGCTATGGCAAACTTTGAAAAGTTATAACAGAAATATTAAAGTTCTTTAAAAACATCTAGAAACATTTAACTTTCAGAGAACATATTAAAAAAAAAAAACCCAAAAAAACCATGTTGCTTATACTGAAGTTTCTGCTCTCCCTTTCTCTCTTTGATTCTTCAAATACTTTCCCACCCTTGAAGATGTGTACATATTAATCATTTGAAAACATCAAACAATGAAGAGAAACATTTACATTTCTCCTTAGCGTTGCAAGCACAAAGGTGAATGACAGTTGCCTATGACACAACCTATATTCTAGTTCTTTAAAATGTAATATATATTATAAAGCATGTCCATAAGCTGATATTTAATTTTGAAAGCACCCATAACATTTCCAATTAGCAAATATGAGTCACTGGCAGCTGGAACTTACTTTTTGTTGTATCATATCTATGCTCCGTTTAATTCTCAGATATACACAAGGGGCATCTTAGAGATTTATTAAAAGCTGGAAAGGAGTCTCACGCAGGGTTCAAGAAATGTAAAAATATCTAGAAGAGCAGGAACACTGACAAGGACTCAGGCAGCACAGGCAATACTTGTTGTGACAACTAAAGAGAAACAAGGGACAACTAAGAAGACGCATATTGCCCTTCTATACCTCCCACCCAAAAGACAGAGACTCACCTGAATTTGAAGAGACTTAACAGGTAGCTCATTATTTCTCTCTGCATACATCACTCCCTACAGAGTGAAGTCTTCCAAAGTAACACCACAGATGGAACTTCAAGGACCATGAAGCCCATTTCCAGGCCAAAATAGTGACCCCAAACTGTGCTGGATGCCTGTCCATCCAAGGGAAGTTACACAGCCCTCATGTTGCTAGTTCACACCCTCAGGTGGCGGGAGCCCCCCGCCCCAACCCCAGAGTATAGTAGGCTCTTCTCTCCACGTTCCCAAAGAATGAGTAGCTGCTAGGTGTTGTGGGAAATACTCAAATGAGATAAAAAGAGGAGGGGAAGGGAGGTGTAGAGGGTCCACCACTTGCAGATCTGGTATCATGTAGAGAACAAAATGTGCTCACCTGAAAAAGGGCAGGGCACCGCCCCTTTAAGAAGCAGCTGTTTGACCCAGAAGATGCTTTTGAGTAACAGTGTGTGGGGAGGACCCACTATTCATTTAACCTTGATGAAATCATTGGTAGAGCAAAAGCATCACTGGACCTGGAGTCAAAAGAGCAATGTCCAAGTTTTGGCGGGGCCAACAAATCGCTAAGTGACAAGGAGTCTGGATTTTCTTTTCTATGAAAAGGAGTTGGACCAGATGTGCGCTAAGGGTCTTTTAAGCTCTAACCTGACATGAGCCTGTTCAATACCAAATGAAAAACTTCTTTCTTCTACTGCCCCTCCATTTCCAGTGTTTTTTGTTTGTTTGTTTGTTTTTGTTTTATACCTCCTCTTTGTCTGTAGATGCTGGGGAAGGCCATGGAAAAGAAGGGAGGTGAGTGAGAAGGGTGTGTGGTGGCCTTTGGGGGCACGTGACATGCACACACTTAGGAAGCAGGCATTTCACACAGCAGCTGTTTCGCTGTGACAGACTGCCTCGGAAGCTCCGTGTCTCAAGCTAGCAATGAGAGGCTAGGAGTGCACAGGTGGCACATCACATCCAAAAAAGCAGGTATGGGACTTCCCCTTCATTTAACTGACCTTCATGTCCTAGGACACAGAAAGGGGAGCCTATTTTAGGATGCCTTCATGGAAAACGCAACTGCTGTCATTAACCAGAATGGGGTTGAGGTTGGACCAGTACAGACAGAAGTTCCATGCGCTGCACCATGTTTCAGGAGAACATTCCCTGAGGTTTGATATCTATAACATACCTGGCTTGACAGTATGAAGCATTTCTGCTCTAATAAAGCCATGCTTCCTTGTTTTTCTCTCTAGGAGTACTGGCATCCAAAAACAAAGAATCAAGGTGGACGAAGCACGGAGTCCTATACTGCAGGACTTCAAAAACAGTCTCTGCATTGGAAAATGTGATGTGTGGTTCACTAAATAATTAAAGAATATAGGTTATCAACCAGAGAAAAAGGTTCTGTCCATGTTGGGAGTTTAAAAGGCTCTTATGTTTTAGCAAGTACTCTAAATTATACATGATGTTGGAAGAGAGAAACATCAGCAGCAATACAAAATAACACAAAATCCAAATACTCAATAGATTAATTGTGTGAGAGACTGCCAGTTGCCTACCTCAAAATTCATTCTTCCACTCCAATGACATGTAGGTGGAACTACTGTATGGGATTTTTGAAAAACCTGTTTAAAGGAAGCCAACTTGGATAGGAAAGGCTCTTTTAGCGT
>PVKE010046063.1:0-12392 GCA_004027555.1 Craseonycteris thonglongyai | reverse complement strand
AAAAAAAAAAAAAAGGAAAAATTAATACAACAAAGAGCTGGTTCTTTGAAAAAATTAATAAAATGGACAAACCCCTGTGTAGACTCACCAAAGAAAAAAGAGAAAACACACAAATAATCTGAATTAGAAATGAAAGAGGGGAAATTACAATGGATACCACAGAAATACAAAGGATCATACAAAAAATACTATGAAGGACTATATGCCACCAAATTTTGCAACCTAGATGAAATGGACAAGTGTTTAGAAACATATAGTCTACCTAGACTGAATCAAGAACTGGATAACCTAAACAAACCAATCAACAGTAAGGAAATTGAAAATCATCCAAACCTTCCCAAAAGCAAGAACCCAGGACCAGATGGTCTCACTAGCGAGTTTTACCAGGCATTCAAAAAGAAACTAACACCTATCCTTCTCAAACTTTTCCAAAAAATTGAAGAAGAGGCAATACTTCCCAACTCATTCTATGAGGCCAACATTACCCTAATACCAAAGCCTGGCAAGGACATCACAAAAATAGAAAACTATAGACCGATATCTCTGATGAACACTGATGCAAAAATTCTAAACAAAACACTAGCAAATAGAATACTACAGTGCATTAAAAAAATTATATATCATGATCACATGGGATTCATCCCAGGGGCACAAGGATGATTCAACACATGCAAATCGATCAATGTGATACACCACATAAACAAAATTAAAGATAAAAACCAAATGATTCCATCAATTGATGTAGAAAAAGCATCAACAAGATACAACATCCATTTATGATCAAAACACTTAATAAAGTGGGTGTAGAAGTAAATTACCTCAACATAATAAAGGCCATATATGACAAACCTTCAGTAAATGTAATACTGAAAGGAGAAAAACTAAAACCTTTTCTTCTAAAATTAGGAATGAGACAGGGATGTCCCCTGTCACCACTGCTATTCAACATAATGCTGGAAGTCCTAGCCAGAGCCATTAGGTAGGAAAAAGAAATAAAAGGCATTAAAATTGGAAGCAAAGAAGTTAAACTGTCACTTTTTGCAGATGATATGATCCTTTATATAGAAAACCCAAAAGACTCCACCAGAAAACTGTTAGAAATAATAAATGAATACAGTAAAGTTGCAGGATACAAAATCAACATATAAAAACCCACAGCTTTTTTTAATATACAAACAATAAAACTTCAGAAAAAGAAATGAGAAAAATGATACCATTTGTGATCAAAACGAAAAATAAAACACTTAGGAGTAAACAAAGAACATGAAGTACTTAATACATGGAAAACTATAAGACACTATTAAAAGAAACTGAAGATACAAATAAATAGAAGAATATTCCATGTTCATGTATTGGAAGAATCAACATAGTTAAAATGGCCATTTTACCCAAAGCAATATACAGATTTAATGCAATTCCCATCAAAGTCCCACAGACATTCTTTCAAGAAATAGATGAAAAAATTATCAGATTCATTAGGAACCACAAAAGGCCCCAAATTGCCAAAGCTATCCTCAAAAAAAAAAAGGCTGGAGGCATCATGCTCCCTGACTTCAGTCTATACTACAAAGTGTCAATAATCAAAACAACTTGGTATTGGCAGAGAAACAGACATACAGACCAATAGAACAGAATCGAAAATCCAGAAATAAACCCACAAATATACGAACAGATATTCTTTGACAAAGGAACAAAAAATATAAAATGGGGAAAAGAAAGCCTCTTCAATAAGTGGTGCTTGGAAAATTGGGAAACCACATGCAAAAGAATGAATCTGGACTGTGAACTGTCATCATATACCAAAATTAACTCAAAGTGGATTAAGCACCTCCACATAAGATCCTAAAGTATAAAGTGCATAGAAGAAGGCATCAGCACTAAACTTGTGCTCAGAGAGCACTTTATGAACTTGACCGCAAAGGAAGTAAAAGCAAAAATAAATGAATGGGATTATATCAAACTAAAAAGCTTCTACACAGCAAAGGACACCATCACAAAGTAAAAAGGAAACCAACCTAATGGGAGAAAATATTTGCAAACAATGCCTCTGATAAGGGGCTAATATCTAAAATATATAAAGAACTCATACAACTCAGCAACAAAAAAATAAACGGTCCAATTAAAAAATGGGCAGAAGACCCAAACAGGCACTTCTCTCCTGAAGACATACAAACAGCCAACAGATATATGAAAAAATGCTCAACATCACTAGCAATTAGGGAAATACAAATTAAAACCACAATGAGATACCACCTCACACCTGTTAGAATGGCTATAATAAATAAGACAAGGAATAACAAGCGCGGGAGAGGCTGTGGACAAAATGGAATCCTCATACGCTGCTTTTGGGAATGTAAATTGGTACAACCACTGTGGAAGGCAGTGTGCTGATTCCTCAAAAAACTAGGAATGGAATTGTCATATGATCCAGCAATCCCTCTCCTGGGTATCTACCCCAAAAAACCTGAAAACCTTAATCCGCAAAGATATGTGTACCCCTATGTTTATTGTAGCACTGTTCACGGTGGCCAAGTCATGGAATCAACCAATGTGTCCTCTGATAGATGACTGGATAAATAAGTTGTGGTACATTTATACAACGGAATACTACTCAGCAATAAAAAAAGATGACAATTTGTGACAACATGAACGGACCTTGAAAACATCTTATTAAGCAAAATAAGTCAGAATGAAAGAATCAAGAAACATATGACCTCATTTACAGGTTGAATATAAAACTGAAAGAAACAAAGACTCATGGACACAATCAATAATTTAGTGGTTACCGGAAGATAAGGGAGGAGGTGGGTGGGAAAGATGGGTTGTGTGTGTGTGTGTGTGTGTGTGGGCGGGGGGGAATAGGGAGGGGGCATCAAATACATGGTGATGGAAAGTGAGCTGATTCTGCGTGGTGAGCACATAATGCTATGTATAGACAATGTAATGTAGAACTGTACACCTGGAAACAATGTAATTGATCGCAATTAATGTCACCCCAATAAATTTAACAAAAAAGAAAATAATGATCCCTCAAATTAAAAAAAATAAGTCTGATATATAAGCATCTGTTTGTTACCGTCAATAACAAAATTGTAGGAAAGTATAGGCTGCTTAGAGGAAAGAGAAAGGTAAGGCGGCAATACTAATAATGTATCAGAAGTTATGAACAGAAAGGAGGAGCTAGTAAACGTGGCCTTCTAGATTTTTTAAAACTCATCAACTTCCTTATATTATAACTATTTATCCTTCCCATTAGCATTACAGATTTGCCAGTTCAAACATGTTGGTTTATGGCAGGGCAGATGAAAATATGTCACATAGTTGATCATAATTGTCTAAAAATCATGACACAATAACATCAAAATTTCAAAAGTCTTTCATGGTTTTCAAATATCAATATTCTCAAAAAAGTTCTATATTTTTCTTAGGTAATGACAGTGATGTCAAGTTTTAGAGACATTTCTATATTATTTAAAAAAATCATAATTTCTAATTTTCTATAAAAGGATTTTTATTACATTATGCAAGATAATCTCATTATTACTTTGCATTTGCTGTCACTAAATTTTCCTACATTCCTTCTTTCAAATGTTGAATTGACTCCAGTATTTGTATTTTACATATACTATATATATATATATACTATATATATATATATATATATATATATATACATTTAAAAAAAATAAATTTTGCTTTCTTCAAGTTCAATTATCATTAGAAGAGTTGTCTATTTTTCACTCTTTTTTTTCATTCTTTTCATCTGTATTCCCCTCTGACCGGATAATTTCAAAAGTTCTGCCTAATTCACAGTCATTCTTTTGCTTGAGCTGTTCTACTGTTGATGCTTTCTATTACATTTTTTTTATTTCATTCATTATCCTTTTCAGCTGCAGAATTTTATTATGATTGCTATCTCTTTATACAACATATTCTGCTCATGTATTGTTTTCCTGTTTTTGATGAATTGCCTTTTTCTTTTGTTTGTAGCTCTCTGGGCTTCCTTAAAGCATCTATTTTGAATTCTTTATCATGTAATTAGCAGATCTCCATGTCTTTTGAGTTGGTTACTGCAAGATTATTGTTTTGGTGGTATAATGCATCCTTGATTTTTCATATTTCTTGGAGTTTTGTGTTGCTGTCTTTACATGTAGTCTTTACTGCTTTGGATAAAAGGACACCTTCCAACAGCTCTGGTAGACATTTTGAGGCTTTTTTTAGAACGATGGATATACCACCTAATCCATACATCCCTCTTCTTGTGGCACAATTTGTAAGCTTGCATGCCTTCTCTCCATCCTGAAACCTGTCAGGCTGGGTGTTGATAGCCTCCTTTTTACTTTTCCAAGGACAGTGCTAAAGCTCAACTTTGTGGTTTCTCCTTGTCCTATATGTTTGGGCTATCTTTTTGCACACGCTCACTAGCCACTGCTAAAGTTCACTCTCATCACTGTCAGCAGCATGCACAGGGAACCAGATGCAAAGTTAGGGTGTGTGTGGGTAAGGCATGCAGAGCACTGAAGGTGACCATGGGCCAGTTGGGAGGTACTACAGGTAATGCACCCCTGGCACTCACCTGCAGGCTTCTTGATAAGTCTATAATGAGGTTAGTGGTTTCTTTATTCCTTCATTACCCTCTGAGAGTCCTATATGCTGCTCCCTCAGCCTTTTCTTACCTCCAGGTTGCAGCTTATGATTTAGTACTCTGGATGGGGATAGACAAAAATGGACCTCTTTGACTTTGTCCCACACAACTGGGTAAGTACAAGCTCTCACTCAATGTGATTTCCCTTTCCCCAGAAGGAAAAAATAATGGGCCTAGAAGGTCTATTGGCATAGAGCTATGCTGTCTTAGTAAAGGAGTAACATGGATGAAGTCAAACCGTTCCCCTCCTCTCTCCAATATATCCAAACTCATATATGCTCCAGTAATGTACTGAAGCTTCTCCTCTGGACTCCTGAACTTTTACAAAGGCTCTTTAAGGTATGGGCAATCTTCTAAGACAGTAATCCCTAGGAGACTCATGACCATGGTAGAGAGGTGCTAGAGCCAGTTTACAGGCCAATGAGTCCATAGCAAGGTTTGTATACCTATTATGCAAAGCATGAGTGAGGGAGAGTGCTCTTGGTACCATCGGCATATGATGGTGGACCCTATAGTTCCCGTAAAGACACTTGTGTTTGTGGATGGATGCCAAGTTGTTGTTGAGTAGGGAGATAAATTAGTGATGTCTTATTTGGCCACAGCTTTAAATTGTCCTAAATATTGATTATATTGTGGTAATCCAGGATTGCTTGCTGATTTATGGCCATATGCCTAAAGAAAATTTACAGCTTATCTGGATTAAAATTATATTATTCTCTTCTTTGAATTACCTACATTTTAAAAATTCAGTCATCAATCAAAAGGAGTTTAGCTTATGAGATTCTGAAGTTATTTGATTTAAAAATCAAGAGAATAATAGGATAGAAACAGAATCATGGGGTATCTAAATAATAAGACTCATTATACATGAACTTTACAAAAACCATGCCTAATAAATTTAGCCCAAGAGGTAAATTTTTTTTTTTACATATTTAGAGTTTTGTAAAAACAAACAAATAATAATAACAATGACAGTATCACAAAGAAAATGATGAGACAGGACCATAAGTAGTTCAATTCTGTTCTAGGGTAGAAATGCATTGTAGTTTCAGCAGAAAAGTGAAAATTTTTAAAAGCGTTAAAGAGAAATTTTGAACTCAAAGTACAATATCTGATGTCATGCCATTACTGAATGAGTTTAACTGAAGATCATATATAGTGAATGGGAGATTTGTTTAACTGGAGGAAAGGCCAGAATATGATGCCAAGTTGAAAAAAAAAAAAAGATGAAGAAAAGATAATTTATCTATGTAATAAAAACATTAACTTCTCTGTATTATCTTTAAATGAAACAGCAAATGTAGACTTGAGATGACGGTAACATAAGAAATACTAGAGTAGGTCATGGCTAACAATTTTCCAAAACTGATGACAGGTATCCAGTCATATATTCAAGAATTGCTACAAGCACATAGAAAATCACAACTACACACAAAAGTGTACAGTACAAGATATATATTGTCTTCAGTAAATCAGTGAGACTGACCCAACAGCTGACTTTTCAATGCAATAATGAAACAACTTCTCAATGAACCATTGCCTCTATATTAGAATATCTTCAGATTTTGGACGTTGGGTAAGGAATTGGCTATCTAAAAGTATTCTATCAAATCTTCTTCAGAAGTGAGGATAATTTTAGACAATAAAAATTATCATAATCAGACCTGAATTTAAGGAAATATTAAAGGTATATATCAGATATAAAGAAAAATGATCCCAACTGCTTCTTAAAAGATGAAGAAGAGAATGACAAAATAACTTAATAAATGTTTATTGTACAAAACAATAATAAGAATATATTGTACACTTTAAAATATGTGTATTTAAAATATACACAACAAGCATGCACAGGACTGTTGCTAAATGCTATGAAGAATACAATTTGAATAGGATGATCACAGCCTTCACAGGTAAGGAGGGACAAGAGACAAAAATACATAATTATGATAGATCTTGAATCAAAATATTAGTGAATTTGAAAGCACATGTCTTGATGTAGAAGTGTGGAAATTAAAACACCCGATACATATACATATACGTATATGTATATAGTTAAGATTTTCATTCCTGGGGAAAAGAACACCCAAAGATTTCCCCAAAAGTCTCATAAACCCCAGTGAATTTACAACTTTCCAGGTTAGTCTTAAATTATATTCATAGCTCACATAATACTAAAAATATTTGCACCCATATGACAATTCAATTTTCACCATACCAATGCATTATGTTTCAATCAGAATTATCAGCAAAAAAGGGAGATAATTTTTTAAATAATCAAACCAATCTCACTCTAGAAAAACTTATTTAGAATAATATTACATTCTAGAATCAGGTTTATCTATAGCAGTCTCATAATATGGAGACTTTGCCATATGGCCTTATCACCCCCAGCCCATTACCTGAGGCCGCTACTAATACATCTACGAATATACCTTTTTGATCCATCTATGGATAATAAATGGCCACTGGTCATGTTTCTCCCTGACTTATTTCTACATTTGAATAAGTTAATATGCATATACAAATTGAGGCATATTTATGCTGTAGTTTATTATAGGTTGATTTCACATTTTAACTCACAAAGGATACTCATATTTCTCTTATTTCTAACATTTATGATACCTTCACCTATACTGACAACAAAAAAATTATTGTTCTTAAGTAAAATAACTGAAAATACATCAAATATAAATGTATGTGTGTTATCCCAACTTTTCTCTGTTGGTTACTGTTGCTCTAAAAAAATCTGATGAAAAATTTAACAGCTGGCTTTTTCAACTTAGTTGGTGAACAAGGGCATTTTTTTCATACCATTTACAGCTTTATAAGGACTGACTGACAGGCAGTATAGAACGTGTAAATGGCTCTCTTTGACATGTTATGAAAACTGACAATCAGTTAAAGCTTGTGGAGTGGAGCAGTAATATACAAAGCTAAAGATATGTCTAAAATATACTAAAAAATATGAATACCATTGAAAATTTCTTGACCAATGAATAAAGGAGAAGCTACATAATTTGAAATTAATAAGAAAATATGACAAAAGCAGCCATATCTGAACTAGAGCACCAATTTACTGTAGTTGGATGATGACAAGGTCCTTGTATATATCATAGTCCTAAAGCACTAGAGTACCGTAATTGTTAGCAACAGGTATTATGTATGGTAAGTAGATATGACTATATAGGTGTGAAGATATGAATAAATGACATTGGGATATTGTGAATATAAATTTTTCTATTCCAGGAACCTTGAGAGAATGTGTGGTTTGTATTCCTGACTGAGGCACTTGCCAATACTGAGTTATAACTGTCAGCTGATACCTCTGCTTGAGCAAGTTCTTTCAAGGGCATGCCTTATTAGAGAGGCTTCCTAGACAAGGAGAAGGAAAATTCAATCATTTTACAGATGATGTAATTAAGAGTAAACTCTCTAGCTTTCTAAGTTTACATAAGAAGAGACTTATGTAAATATTTACATTTAGATAAATAAACTAGCTAAACAAAAACAGAATGAGTAATACAGTTTAAAAGAAAAACACAAGAGAGATACCAAATGACAAGTTCCATTAAAAACATTATTATGAAGTGATTATCAAAAAATTAGATAGGTAGATAGAAACTGCACATCTAGAATATAGTTTATCAGGCTTCCTCTGAACTCAGTTCTATCAAATCAATTGTGCTATACATCATCCAGTTTCTAACATGATCTCACAAATAGAGCTTTCCGTATACAGGAATCCCTTTCCTCAAGGAGTTCATGGCTTAAAAGACGAGCAGGAACTATGTACTGGTAAAAAACACTCAATAGTGAATTATACAATAAAAAACTCATAAAATAACAGAAAACAGTAGCTATTTACTTAAGTCACAGAGAAAATCAAGTGAATTTGTAAGAACTGCCAAAAAATAAATATAAATCAGTCATCTATTTCTCTGTGTCTATTAACAGCCCTTAGATTAGAATCTGCTTGGACTTAATTCACTGCATTGATTTATTTATTTACTTTCAGTGTGATTTGTTGGCCTCACTCTTCAGTCACACATTAGGATGATTTCTTATTAATTTCCATATATCACAAAACCATATCTAATTAAAATTGGATGAAACCTAAGTGGATGACCTAAATCGATACAATTTAAAATAAAACTGAGTAGATCACAAATTTTGTTGACTAGAGAAATATTGCTTTAAAGAAAAAAGTCAGATTTTTATGGAGAATGGACTTCAGCAATACAATATGTTAAAAACAACACATGACTAGAAACCCTATGTCCCTGACAATATCAAAGTTTCTCAAACTTTGATCTTAGAATCACATTTCCATTTTAATAAGCCCAAATTACAGATGAATAGTTTTGAGGTGAGTCAGTAAATTTGTTAACCAGACACTACCACCCCCAACATGCATACACTGGTGTACAAATCATAGCAGGTTATTCTACTATTCAGCTAGGTTAGGGGCTCACTAAATTCAATGATCCTGGGCACTTTAACCTCATAATATGCTCGTAGTAAATGTAAGAAGTTCAGATAAGATGATTTCTAAGGTGATTGCTGATTTCAAGTTTTATATTTCTGATATAGCCCCTTGCCTAGCCCAGGAGTTTCTTCTAAAGAATGCTTGACAGGTGATCCCTCAGCATCACTCAGAGGAAGTCTGCTCTCTCTGGAGGCTATTTGTTCCATTGTTGTAAAGCTTCCTAAGCTGAGTCAAAATATTGCAACTTCCACTAATTGTTTCAAACTCTACCCTTTGAGAAAATATATTTGCCCATCCATTTGATAGTATTTCAAATGCTTACTGACTGATCTTAAATCTGTCCTACATAATTTCTTCTCCAGGTTCAAAAAGATATAAAGATTTTAGCCATAAAATAATGAATTTTCTTTTTTTTAAGTCACTTAAAACTGACCAAGTTTTCAGAATCAATAAAATGTTGTTCCACTAAAAATTAAGAAACATCAGTAAAGTAATTTGAAGTCTTGTATCAATACTTGCACTTAGAAGAAAACTTGCAAAGAAGAAGGCTGAAGAAAATGGTAGGAGTATTATAACCTAGCAACAGATGGGGTGTGGCAAATTACAAAGTGAGAAATAAAAGAATAAAAGTTAAACACATTTGAATATTTTTTAAGTTACACTGTGTAGACTATAGGATATTCTTTTAAAATATGATGGGATTTTGGATATCATGTTTATATCCAGAAAAATATTAATCAAATCAAGGTCCAGGTTATTTTTATAATATAACTATATGTATGTAATTCAATTACATACAGAAACATGAGATACAGCCTAAAAAATGGGTTAAATGAGATGTGATTAAGCCCTATTTATCACTGAATACATGACCCTAGTAAAAATTATACACCAAATCCAAGAATGATACTAATACATAGCAGAGTCCCTCTAACATACAAAAGAGGTTAATTCAGTCTAAATAAAAATTCAGGGAAAGGCATATTAAACTTATTTCAGGTGGTACAGTTACTATTAGCTGTCTATATATCTTTATGTAATCAAAGCTCCAAAATTCAGTCTTAACATTCCTCTTTATATTATAGTCAAATTTTAAAATTCCTTCTTTATTCAGATTTTTCTTTGTTCCCCCAAAACTTACTACTATCCTCTCTGCTCTTCAACATTTTTATCATACACTTTACAAAATTGTTAGGTCAAAATTCCTTTTATCAAAGTACATTATGGATATTTTTGTCTCTTCATATTATTGATCAGTTTTCCTTCTTCAAAATTTCTATTTTTAGTTCAAAGACCTCAAACTGTCATGATTTTTATTGTACTACTGTCTTTATTTCTGGATATTTTCTTTTTTCATTTGTCCTTCTACAGTAGGGTGAAGAAGGGAGGAGCCACTAAAGGAGGAAGCTGCCCAGAAAAGCTGTAAATAAGTGGGCAAGCACCTCCTGGATATCCCCTCTGTTACAATGTAAGCTAGGGGGAGCTGTTGGAGGTGGATATAATTGGTGGCAATGGACTGAAACACAAGAACTGAAACATTGCCAGCTGAAGGAAGTGGGTAGTTAGTGGTAATGGGCAATGGTAAGGGCAAGAGAGACCCTTCTGTCAATTACTGGCGAGGATATAATTATAGAAGGAGGGATTTTTGGAGGAAAGCTTTGGAGCAGGAGTGTTTAGAACCTGGAGGTGTTTGCAGTCAGCAGGAGGCTGGCAGCTAGGACCAGCAAGAACAGCAGTGGACCAAGCCCGCCCTGGGAGCATAGCCGAAGAAGACAGCTGGCCATGAGGGGCCTCAGTGCTAGGATCGCTGGGCTGGAAAACCAGAGACAGCCCCTATTTCTGTGAAAGTATGAGGTCTACCTGAAGGACTAAACGCCAGCTGCCTGTGCTTCCCAGAGGATGGTGAGCAGAGGAAGGGCAGAAACAGCCCTCCTTTCCGGTTGGGCCTTTTTGAACTTTGCTTTCTGCTGCCTTGGAAATCTGCGTGGAACATCATTCTGCAGCCTCTGTCCGGTCTTCTCCAAAGGATGGTATTGTTAAAAATGAGAAGGGCTCCGGGTGCAGTCTAGGACAGGTCTGGGGTTGGCAGAAGGGTTACTTCTCTTTGCACATTGTATGTAGCTCTGAAATAAAAGCTCCTTTCCTTTCTTCCACCCAACCTCTGCCATCTCAGGTAATGGGGGCCCTTGTAATAAATGCTTCTTCTATGACCTAACTCCTGTGTCAGTCTATTGCAGGGATTCCCAACCCCGTGCCCGCGGGCGCCATGGCACCCGTGGCCCGATTTGTGTGCGCCCGCCATTATTTGACTGCATCAGAAGTTTTTCATAAACACTAAGTAAAACTATAATTTATTTTTATACATTTGTTAGAATTTTAAAATATTGTTTGAGTATCTACACAGGTTTAGTATATTCGTTGGTATGTTTGCGATATCGTATGTATAAGTTTTTCCCTAGCTTTCGCCTTTGTACATGTCGCGTCTTGTTTAGCCGCTGCGCTCTTTAAACTCTCCTCCCCCCAACCGGGAGACACGAAGTCACAATTTTGATTGCGGTTGCTGGACTGATCGGGTCGTGACGGTTAGCTAGGATCACAGTGTTTTGATATATTCGATTTTAAATGAACTAAAAGCAAGGTAGGTAATCTATTATTATGGTGGTAATTTGATATGATATTGTAGTTCTATAACTATTTTTATTTTTATTGTTTTAGTCCTAAAATGAGTGGACCAAATAAGAGAAAACGAACCTATAATTTTAACACAGACTGGGAGGAATCATATTGTTTCATTAATTTAAAAGGTAAATGCGTTTGCCTGTTGTGTGGCTGTAGTATCGCAGTGCCGAAAAAACATAATGTGGAACGTCACTTTCAGACAAGTCATACCACCTTTGATACGAATTATCCACTTAAATCTGAAGTAAGAAAGAAAAAAATAAATCAACTAAAATGAAGTTGAACTACTCAACAGACTGTTTTCACTAGACATGTGGAAAAATCTTAAAAGGCAACCATTGCTTCTTTCAAAATTTCTCACATGCTCGCAAAGAAGAAAAAGTCTTTCCAGGATGGTGAATTGTTAAAAGAAGCATTTCTGACTGCTGCCGATTGTTTGTTTGAGGAATATTCTAACAAGCGTGAGATTATGTCGGCGATACAAGACCTACAGTTGTCAAATAACACAGTCACAAGAAGAATACACGCAATTTCAAAAGACTTGCAAACTCAGTTAAAGACTGACTTGGAAATATGTGACTG
>PVKE010046062.1:0-12389 GCA_004027555.1 Craseonycteris thonglongyai | reverse complement strand
GGCCCAGGCAGGACCCACGTGCTGAACTGGGGAGTTCCCACAGTTCGGTTCTCTAACTGTCTCTGTCTCTGTCTCTCTCTCTATCTGTCAAAAAGTAAAATAGAAATAAATATGCACTAATAACCTTAAATTATAATTTAAGCTTTTCTATTTCAATATGTACCATTTAAACCTGCTCTAAAAACAACACAATAAATTATAATTTTTTACATTGTTCATAAACATCATAGAATCATAAGCTTTCACTATTGTTCTCTTTCACACTTTAGTGTAGTTACTTGCATCTCTGGGACGTTGCTAGAGGCATTCCATTTGTGTTTTATTTTTATTTCTTCCTCTAATTTAGATTTGCAAATAAGAGCACTGGTTTCCCTAACATTTAATCTTATTTTCTTCAAAAAATGCTAATATTCTGTTGACTGATAGGTTCATTAATAAGTATAATTACCATCTGTCATGATCATCTTAAATTATCCAGTAATTGCATATTATATGAGTTTTCAATTTTGGAAATTGAGCTTTTGAAAAGATACTCCCCTCCTTTATTCAAGTCAGATAAAGTTAAAGGTGTATTTCTCAAACAATTATATTTTAACAAATATTTAATTAAATCCACTTTGCTCTTTTGTTATTGACACACTTTAAAACTAATGTAAAATTTCACAGTCCTTTCTATGCATACTGTTATTAAATGCTACTTTTAATATATAAACTATTGTTCTTCATCCTTGGTTTCTCATATGATATGATTTTTGAAAAACAAAAATAAGGTAATTGATTTTCTCGTACTGTGGTTAAAAAATAAGAGTCAACTGAAATCCTTTAGCTATAGCCTTAAGAAAAAAAAATAGCCTGTTTCCAAGGTAATAGATGCAAGGAAGATTGAGGAGTACCTCAGTATTCACCCAGTTTAAGCTGTTTTTGAAAATAAAGGACATACACACCTCTATAAATATGTATTTTTTCAATTTTATTAAAAACATTTTCTTTATTTCTCCTGCCAAAAATGTTTAAGAAAAATGTATATCTTTGGCTGAAAATTCTAAGTACAAACTAATTCAGAATTCTCCTAAGGAATCAAAAAAATTTTCTTTTCATAAAAGATTCCTTTTCAGTTAATTTTCATTCCATCACATTTTCCTTCATGTCTTTTTTCTACTTTTATTTTAAACCACATGTATTATACAAGACAATGGCCTCTGATTTATTCCATTTGGGATCTGAGATCTAGATGTGGGCAAGAATGTAGCATTTGTAAAAGGATTATATAAAATTACCCATAAGCCCCAAATGTAGTATATACGTTTGCCAACAAATCTCTAATAAACGGATCATTGATTTAAAGTGGGAAGGGGCCTTGGAGAACATGGAGTCCAACCTTCCATATATTGTAGGAAAAATAAAACAAAAACAAACTGAAGCCACATCATTTTAAGTTCACTGGCCAGTCACACAACAAACTATAAACTAGTCCCTCTTAAAGTCCCTGAATCCAACTGTGTGCTTTTTAATAAGTCACGTGCTCTCTTATGACGCAGACTTCCAGTATCAGTCTGCCCGTCAATCCTCACAAGGTGAAAGTAGGGTTAACTGGGTTTGCCTGCACCTGATAAACTACTGACTTTTTGTAAAAGCACAACTGGAAACCTATGAAATTTCCTTAACAGAAGCTTTTCTCCAAGGCTGTTTTCTGTCTATGCATATGCAAGGTGCCTAGGGTAATGATTCCCACAGGCAGTCGCTATTAATCTTTGCCTATTTTTTCTAGAAACAACAAAGCTAATTTTAGGTTAGTGTTTTAAAAAAATTGCTTCTGACTGTCAATATCTGATCATCTTGGAAAGTCTTGGCAGACTTTTGAATTCATGCTCTACGTCCAGAGAAATCTGTAGGCATTAGGTTTGGTGTTTGAAATGTGCACTTTGGCAGCCCTCCATTTAAAGGTGTATTTTTTATGAAGGATAAAGAGCAGCTGATGGTACTCACAGAAACCCTAGAGGAAACAGACTCTGTTGATGGTAACTGACTCCAGCGGAGCAGGAAAAGCCCAAGTTTCCCCCTCCCCCCAACCTCTGCTCTGCTAATTACCCACCAAGCCCTATAAGAATGTTTCCTTTGATGATCCAGCAAAGTGGTAAGGGAGGAAAGGAAGGGCAGGGCACTTCCCCTGAGGGTGGGGGAGAGAGGTTCTGTGAGTTTTCCTGGTGATCAGAGCTCTGGAAGTTGATCTCTTTGAAGCTATAGATGTGGCGTGCTGCCGTCACGCCTCCCGCTGCCAGCCCAGCGCCAGGATCTTAATCAGTCACTATGAAAACTCATTAGCTCCACAGCAATGACTCCTCCACTGCTGAAGCTTGGCGCTGTGCTTAGCACCATGGCAATGATCTCCAACTGGATGTCCCAAACTCTCCCATCCTTGATAGGACTGAATACCACAAGGCTGTCGACGCCAGATACCTTAGTAAGTCACTGGGGTGAGCCATCTTGGGAAGTTTAAATGCATTAAAGCAGTGGGCTTTGTTTTGTAAATTGCAAAGGCAGAGATTTTGCTTCTCTGCGTGGTAACTTCAGTCGTGCTTTTTTTTTGCTTTTTTTTTTTTAAGGAAAACTTGAAAATTACACCAAAAAGCAAAAACTGCCTGAGAAATTACCTGCAAAAGGAAATACTAGATTCATTCCATTCTTAAGAATAAAAAGCTTTAACTATATTTAGCTAAGGTTTGGAAGGATTCTTAAATATGTTTTGTTTCTGATTATTGTACTTCTTTTAATGTCTGTAAAATCCCCTAATGTTTTCCACAGAGAATGCTACAGAATTTATTCTACCCAATTTAGTGGTACTTATAAAAGCAGCCTCTTCCTTGGGATTAAATTCCTGTGACTACAAGGCATTCAGAGAAACCAACCTCTTTTAAAAATAAATGAGGAAAAAACCTCAGCAATTTAAAGCCTGCCAAAAAGACCTTAAGAGAGCTAAGAAACACGAAGAATAATTTACTTGATAAAATCATCTCCTTGTATTGTTTATTTTTTTTATAGACTTTTCCTATTACAAGTCTAAGTCCCATAGCCTTCATTCACCTAGAATTAATGGCTTTTTAACCCTTCCCAAATTATAACAAAGTCTCTCATAACAGTTTGAAACATGGTTTACTTAGCTATACTCTAAAACCTTTAAAATAAAAATGGAAACTATTGGTTTCTCAAACAGAAGTTTATAAATTCAAACAGAAAGAATTTCCTGGAAAAACCATTTTTTCTGCTATCAAATAAAAGGTATGGGTACAATTAATATTTGGAACTCTTTTTTATCTTTATCTGTCTTTATCATTGGATTATTCTTGTGGATCAGAAATAGTCAAATACTGAAAATAAAGTAGCCCTCTATTTTCCAGACTTGTTTCTAGTTATTAATAATTAAAGTATTAATCAATGTGTAATTAACTTAGTAGTATCAGATAAAATTAATTACATAATTTGCCCTATTCACCCACAGTGTAGGGTGCCAGCAGAGCACATGGGAGGCTGACTTTGACTTGCTTTTATGCTTTTATCTCCCTGGAGTCACTTAAGAAGTTTCAGTGCCTCAGTTACTGAGATTCCCCTCTTTACTACATGATTTGAGTGTGGCTAATGGGACATAAAAGATGTGTAGTTATACAGAAGGTAAGATGTATCATCAACTAACGAATACAAAACAAAGAAATTCACAATATCTAATATTAACCGAGTCACATTTTCTCAATGTTCAAGTACCTGATGGTTTTCAACAACTTAATCACTGAATTAGCTCTTTCAGAAAATGAATCTAAAGTAAGGAATTTGTAACTGAGTTATATTTCAAATATAATCTGAAGTGCATTTGGTACCTTGGTTATGAAATATGTATACACATAAACATACACACACATTTGTGTATATAAATATTGGTTTGGTTATTTCCTATTGTTGATGGAAGAGAATCAAATTTCCAAAATGATGCATGTTTCTTCAAATTTAGGGTTTCTATAATATTATAGCTGTTCTATAAATTTAAAGTAGATTTATTTTCTTTCCTTTCTATTTTTAAAGATTTATTTGTTTGAGACAAGGTGAGAAAGAGAGAGACAGAGAGAAGGGGGAAGGCCCAGAGCACTCTCCATAGTTGTACAGCATTAGTTGTAATATGGTTTTGTTCCACACAGGTGGATGTGGGGCTGCTGGGGGTGGGAACTGAACTGGGGGCCTCCCGCATGGGAGGCAAAACCCTTTGCTGGCATCTCGGCTGTGACTAGTTGTGCAGTTCAGAATATGGGTTTGCATGGGTGCTGGGCTGGGAACAGAACCCTGAACCTCTCAATTGTGAGGCAAGAAAGAGCTCAACCACAGAGCTATCCTGGCATCCCGATTTTCTTTACTTTCTGACCAGTAATCTATTGGTTTAAAAACATCAAACAATTTCTATGGTCTGTGAAAACGCTGACACAAGCAAATATTCTTTTGGAGGAAAACAAAAATGAAGTTTAGGAAAGTTTGCACTATGGTATTTACTAGAATGGATGGAGACCCCGGGTTGCAACAGCTTTCTTTTCTTTTTTTCTTTTTTCTTTCATTCTTTTTTTTTTTTTTGCGTGTTTTACAAAAGTGGTGCACCTTACTAAGAACAATGTCTATAATGACATTTCCCTACCTTAATTATTCAAGATAATTGCTCATACTTCAGGATTCCCGTGGTGAAAAATGAATGGATCTGTATTTCTAGATTAAGCTCATAAAATGTTAATGCTGGAGGGCTCTTAGAAACCAACCAGGCCAGTCATTTTCACACTGTTTTTGACAGCAGTGCCTGTTTTTTTCAGATTTAGTCTTATGTAAACATACTGAATAAATATTTGTTGACTGAAACTTGAAGTGGAAATCCAACATGTAAGAGGTCATTGGTCATAAATGATGGGGGAAGACATTTCTGGGTCCACCACCCGCTCCTTCCCCCACACAATCAACCCCTTGCCATAGTCCAAATACCTCCCCACAAACCACAGAACTTTCAAGAGCTTACTTGGAAATGTGACTGATCTAACCCAGCTTCCTCATTCTACAAGTGAGAAGACAGATCCAAACTGTGTATCTGACTAAACAGATGTCCCCCGGCTGGATGATGACAGAGCCAAGGGAGCAGGCAAGTCACGAGACTGCCATCCTGCCCAAGGATGTACTCTCACCCACATTTGCTAGTCCTTCATCCCCTGGGCCCGGGGGCCACACGAGGTTCTCTCTGCCCTGCTCACATGGTTTCCCTAGAGCCTGGACTGCACTTTTTCTCTCCCTCCCTCCCTTCCTTCCTTCCTTCCTTCCTTCCTTCCTTCCTTCCTTCCTTCCTTCCTTCCTTTCTTTCTTTTCCTCCCTCCCTCCCTCCTTCCCTCCTTCCTTCTTTCCTTCCTTTATTTTTTTAAAGATTTATTTTATTGTTTTTGACAGAGAGAAGGGGTAGGGCCCAGAGCATTCTCCATAGTTGTACATCATGTTTTCAACATAGCTCCACTCTACACAGGTGTTTGGGGGGTGGGGGGGGGCACGCTGGGCAGGAATCAGGAATGGGGCCTCCAGCATAGGCGGCATGCCCCCACAAGCTGAGGGCCAAACCAGGGGCCTCCCACATGGGAAGCTCACCCCAGTGAGAACCGAACTGGAGACCACATGCCAGTTCAGCATATGGGTCCACAGAGACCAGGGCCAGGATTCAATCCTCGGACCCTGGGGCTGCAAAGTGAGCGCTCAACCCGCTGGGCCATCCTGGCTTCCCTGCACTCTTCTTGAAGGGTTACCAGATCCTGACCCAGTAGGAGTTCTGTTGCCCAGCCCTCCCCAACCTTCTCACTCTGCCCTATGTTCTCACTTTACATCGTATGGATGGGAGGAGCCTTCAATTGCATATACACCAAAACGACAGTGGGACTTAACAGTTGTTTTATGTTTGTGGAATGTGCAGATAGCAAAAAGTGCAGATTTACACGAAAAGGAACATAGTCTTTCTTTAGAAGAGTGGTTTTAAATGACCAAAAAAACCAGAGATGACGTTTTAATCATTAAATGGCAATTCAATCTGTTTATGGCAGCTGTCTCTGAAATTGGCAGTGTACATTTGAATGTTCCAAAAGTTAAAAGGGATTTTTTAATTTCCTGGATATTTTTGTTAAGAAATGTTAAATACAGCTTCTTCTTAATGGAATAAGCTCCCTCTTCCTTTTCTTGGGATCTTGAAAAATTCCTTTATCCTCCTTTTTAGCCCTGTGATCCTTTTCCTTCCTTCCTTCGTCCTTCCCACCCTTCCTCCCTCTTTTCCTCCCTTCCTTCCATCCTTCTTTCGTTCCTTTCCTTCTCATCTATCAATGGGCCCATCAGCCTTTGGAGGAGCTGTGTCTGCAGAGGCGAAGCCTCCACTCTGAGGAAACCCAGGTTCCCTCTGACACACCCCTCTGATGCAGAGTAACTTCCCCTTAAGGCTGAGCTTCTGAAAAGTCCCCCATGCTGGGACCTCCACACCAGCAACAACCTGCAAAAGAGCAATTTAACAAAGGACTTTCATCAGACACAAGAGTCCTCATTCAGCTCAGTGGCTGAGGTGGGGAGAGGACCTATGGCCATAAGCATTTTGTTTTGCTCATTTGTCAAACATCTAGCTGACTTCTTCTCTTAAACAGCTACTTCCTACTTCCATGAGGTAGTCCCTTTTCAGCACTATGAATAAGTAGAATGCCCTGATACAAACTCTCAATACTCCATATGTTTCTTATCTTCAACTCACCAAATTTTCTTAGTCCTGGATGAAGACAGCTAACTTCCCTGTTTTGCGTGACTGTTTTTCTTCCCCAAGTCCTTAGGCAATGTCCATTTCGTGAGAGCAACTAAACAAATTAAGGATTAGGAGATGGATGAGGGAACAGAATGGCAAATCTTGAGTGCCACGTAGAATGTGATAATTGCCCTTTTAGAGTAGAATTGTGACATGGATAAGTTTAAGTACTTGAAGCAAAGGTAGGACCAGAGAGAAGTTCAGACTTAGCCTCTCAGCTTTCCACCAATGGAAAAGGCTGCCTGTGAAGTAGTGAAATTGCTATTAGGCAAAGTTCAAGTGGAAACGTGAGGAGAATCTACAGAGTTGTCATTGAATGAAAAGACATAGGACCAGTTACAACTTCTAAGTCCTTCCCAACTCTAAGTCACTGTGATGTCTTGAAGATGAGCACTGGTGACCACCAACCTAAATTTTATGATTTCTCTGAGTTTTTGTTTAGTTTCCTGTTTTTTTTCTTAGAGACTTAAGGTTTCCTTGAGTGAAGAATATGCGTTTCTTTATTTCAGTCCCAACTAGTCTCATAAGAAGTAGGAAAAAAAACTGTGCAGTGACATCTTTATTAACAAATCCTCTAGAGAACATAACTTCTTTGAGTGTGGTCTGTCAGCATTGCTCTAATTCCTGTCCGCACATTCCCCTTTCCACAGCTAATGCCATTAGTGTGCTAAATCACATGTCAATCTCAGACCAACCCTATCTTCAGACAGAAAATTTATAAGGAATTCTCATCACTCAGCTATCTCCACTCTAGATAAATTGATTTATTTTTTTCTGCTTTATTTTCCTCTACCTTGGAGATCGCCTTCAGTAGTTAGACTCCTTATACTTTTTTGCCTCAGTTTATACTTGTATAAAATGCTCAGATACTCAGCATAAAACAAAACACAAGACCTACGTAGCAACATTTAGCTAATTGATTTCATTCTCTTCAAAGTATCGCAATTCTGCCCCATTCTGAGGCCCTCCCTCTGGGCCCCAATGAAGGAGGGCAGGAATCTTCCACAGGAATAATCACTGTGTTCTGAGACTTTCCTGTTAACTATCTCTCTGGGGTGCCAATGGCTTGGTGTTTCCTTACTGTGTGGATAATGCCCTTCTCCTATTTAGAGCATTCTTAAATGTTTCATGAGTTTTGTAATATTAAAAACTGCTAAAGAGTTCATTTAGTTCTAATTAACACAAAAGGTTCAAAGAGAACTGCATGAGTAGACCCTGTGATTAGCCATGCTTTGGATGCTTAAAAACTATATAGGGGAAGCTGGGATGGCTCAGTGGGTTAGGCGCTCACTTTGCAGCCCCAGGGACCGAGGATCGAATCCCGGCCCCAGCCCATGTGGACCCATATGCTGAGCTGGGGAATGCCCCCAGTTCAGTTCTCACCAGGGCGAGACCCCGGCCCAGTTCCTGCCCTGTGAAGCCCCTCACCCACCTGTGGAACGAAACTATGTGGAAAAACCAACGATGTGCAACTGTGGAGGCTGTTCTGGGCCCTCCCCCTTCTCTCTCTGTCTCTGTCTCTGTATCTCTCTCTCTCTCTCTCTCTGTCAAAAACAATAAAAAAAAATTACAAAAACTATATAGGCCATCCAGGTCCAAGTGCCGGGCTTCCCAGTAGCTCAGAGTTATCGTCATGTATCGAGGAGAATTTCGGAGAACTGCTGGTGGTGTGGGGTGGTTCCATTTTCAGGCCCTGAAAGCAGACTGCAAGTACCAATCCCAGCTCTACTGATCACACCCTGTATGGCCTGGGACCAAGTTCCTTAGTGTCTCAAAGCCTCCGTTTTCTCATTTATAAAATGGGCAGAATAACATCCCCTAGTCTAGCAGTACTTGATCTTTGGTTTCTGGAAGACAGTCTTGCCGTGGACCAGTGGGGTAGGGGGTGGGAGGATAGTTTCAGGTGGATTCAAGTGCATTACATGTGTGGTGCACTTTATTTCTATTATTATTGTTATATTGTAATATATAATGAAATAACTCTATAACGCACTACAGTGCAGAATCAGTGGGAGGCCTGAGTTTTTTTTCTTGCAACTAGACCGGGGTGTCCAACTTTTTAGCTTCCTTTGGGCCACACTAGAAGAAGAAAATCTGTCTTGAGCCACACATAAAATACACTAACACTACTGATACAGGATGAGCTAAAAAAGAAACATGTTGCAAAACATTCTCATGCTTTAAAAGAGTTTACAAATTTGTGTTGGGCTGCATTCAAACTCAGATAAGCTTGAACCAGATGATTCCATCTAGATTCTTCTGTGACCCCTAGATCCCTTACCTGTGCAGAGCACAATAGGCTTCGCGCTCTCATGAGAATCTAATGCAGCCACAGATCTGACAGGAGGTGGGGCTCAGGTAGTAATGGGAGCAATGGGGAGCAGCTAAAAACACAGATGAAGCTTCACTAGCTCACCTGCCCTTTACCCACTGCGGTGTGACCCTGGTTCCTAACACGACCGGTACTGGTCTATGGCCCAGGAGTTGCAGATCCCTGCTCTAATCCATAGGGTTATTATCATATTCAAAGGCAATAACACATGTGAACTGCAGTATAGCTAGTACTCCATAAATGTTTGCTATTACTATTACACGACTTCTTTTGATACCAAAATAATGGCTCTTATAAGTGAAAATGGGAGCATGTCTTTTCTCATTGGTATCCAAAATCATCCACATATATCTTTCCACATGAGGTCTTAGTTGATTTTATGTTGATCCTCTGTTCAATGCCAGTATGGGTACCCTAAAAGAGAGCAGAATCTAGAGATGCTCATAAAGCTTCCTTTTCTTTTTTTTACCCCTGACCCTGAAACATGGGTCTATATCAAAACTGAAAGGACTGTCAGGCATGCATCTCTTGTATTATTAGCTTTTTTCTCTTTTAAGTTACTTCTTTTATTATTTCCCAAAGAGGTAACTTGTTATAGTTGAGATCATTCACACTAACTCTGTAGTAGAGAAGGTCATGGCATTTTTCAATGATTCTTACAAGAAGACAATTGGAAGTACAAACAAAATGCAAGTCTTTACTTTTATTAAACTGGCACTTCAGGGGAATGCTAAATGAACATCAAACCCTATTCACCTTTCCTGCTTTTATCATTCCAGAAAGCAACTGACATCTTGCCCTGTCATGATCAGCTTCTCACTAGTTAGCCAAACACTTGGCAAGTGAGCATCAATATTAATGCTGCCAGGTTTAATAATCAGTATTTGCACTGCTGTTAAAGATATTTTAATATTTTAATTGGGTGACCCCTGCTCCTTACCCAAAAGCTAAATTTATTCTAGTGGCAAGCTTCAATTTTCTGACATATTTGAGATTTGTATCGTATGTTAGGAGAATCCTAACTGAAAGTATAGGACATATGTCTACCTATATTAATCCCCTACTGTTTAAACTTTTAATTATATCATTGAAACTACTCTGCTAAGCTGTTTCTTTCTCCATTCTGTAAATCATCTCCTTGCATTCTTTTTCTTTAATTCAGAAAAATTAATGCAATAATTTTTTATGATACTATCTGACTCTAATAATATATAATTCTAAGAATATCTTTCTATCCTACTGAATATTCAGGTATAAATCCTAGAAGGAAGGGCTGACTGGAGATTAAAAAAAATTAAAAAAAAAGACAGAAGTTATAATGAATCCAATGCCCCAGGAATAAAAGAGGCATAGGAGACTTCTATGAACTATCTAAAAAAAAGAGTTAGAAAAAGGAGACTAAAAAGATAGGTTTAGTATTATTTGCTTTTCATTATAGATCAATGACAAGGAGGACTATGACATCTTTATGAGTTACTTGAACTTCTAATTTATAGCTTTCTCAATGTTTGGCCATGGTTATGACCCCTAGTGATTATCGCTGAAGTCCTTGAAAAGAAAAAGAAGTGTGTGTTCGTTGACTGTATGTGATAAGGTGAGGTCTGGAACTGAATAAATAGGAGATTATATCTATTCTGCTGCGAATTCCAGAGACAGATTATACAGGCTATGGCAGGCAGATCTGCGGAGAGAGAAGTCAGCCTGCTTTAGTCTTTAAGAATTTGTTTCCATACAGTTTATAGGCAAACTGACCAGCCCCATAACACCGGACATTTTTCAAGACAGTGGTCTCCTGGCCTCTATTCACCTCTGTGCTTAGCCCCATTTCAGCTCCTGAACCTATCAGCCTGTCTCTCATCCTTCTTTGGCCTATGCCCTCCGGCCTGATTCTTCAAATACCCTCTTTTCTAAACTAAATGCATTTCCCTCTTCTCCTGAACATAAAAGAAATACCTCTCCATCTGCTGCATCCTTGGAAACCCTAAAAGGAAAACGGGGAAAGCTGCACAATAGCAGAAGTAAGCCAGAGCTTAGCTAGGAGGAGGCGTGTTGATTTATCTGTTATTTCCGCAGGAAAAACAAATTCAGATGCAAATTGAATGGCTTGTCTATGTAACATCTGTTAGGTCGTTTTTTTCAATATCCATGCAATTGACCTTTAAAAACAATTATCTGAGTGTTCAGCTTCACACTAATATGGTCACAGCACTGGAAGGAAAAGCAGGACTCCAGAGCCATACTGTCCAATAAGGCAGTGACAGGTGGCTCTCGAGCACTTAAGGTGTGTCCAGTCCACACTGAGGTGTGCCCTAAGTGAACACACTGAGTTTCAGACTTAGTACCAAACGAGGGAGAACAGAGAATGCAAAGTATCTCATGAATACGTTTTATATAGACCCCATGTTGAAACGAAAAGATTTTTGATAAAGTGAGCTAAATCAAATATATTATTAAAATTAATTTTACTTGTTTCTCTCCTTTTCAACATGGCTACTAGAAGTGTTTTAATTACACATGTGACTCTCATTACGTTGCTATTGAAAAATCCTGCTTTGGAGCATATGAAGTGGCTCCCTACACGGCTCTCCTACATCCAAGCTGTGTGTTCTCAGGCAGGCTAATTAATGTTGTCTTCTGTGAAATGGGAATAATCAGAATTCTTGTTTCTTTGTACCCTGGCATCAGCAACTCCACGGACATGAGCTATTTTTTGGAATAGGGCCTGACCTTGAGCAGGCCACGACCTTCAGTCTAGGGCCAGGGGTGGTGAACCTTTTGGCGATTGAGTGCCAAAGTTTATGAAATAAGAGTATACTTGCTCGACTCGCGTGCCAATCCATCGAGTGAGATAGAGGTATCGATTATTTTTATGTCTATAAGAGCATAAACAATAATTTTTTAAATGGTATTCACAGCTCCGTGTGCCGAAATAATTGCTCCACGTGCCACTTTGGACACGCGTGCCATAGGTTCGCCACCCCCGGTCTAGGCCATCCCTAGAGAGGAACTCACCCAAGAGCCACACTGCCAGTACTCTCAAGAGCTGGAGGAAGGATGAATGCCTCTCTGGGCAGGGCACCGTGCCATCCACAACACTGCAGTTGGTACACTAGAGAGTGTATGCACAAAGCACAGTTCTTTTTTTGTTTGTTTGTTTGTTTGTTTGTTTTTAATATTATTATATTTTATTGTTAAATTTAATGGGGTGACATTGGTTGGTAACAA
>PVKE010046061.1:0-12390 GCA_004027555.1 Craseonycteris thonglongyai | reverse complement strand
AGGACCGAGGATCGAATCCCGGCTCCGGCCCAGGCAGGACCCACGTGCTGAACTGGGGAGTTCCCACAGTTTGGTTCTCTAACTGTCTCTGTCTCTGTCTCTCTCTCTATCTGTCAAAAAGTAAAATAGAAATAACTATGCACTGAAGACAAAAAGATAATTTCTCTCTATAAATGTGAAAAGATTAAAAAAAAAAAAAGAAAAAAATCACTTTTATAATTTATTTTGATTAAAACATATTAGTCATTGTGAGAAAAAATTAGAATAAAAGTAAGTATAAAATACAGGGGAGGGGAGGTGGGAGAGGGCACCAGCATTATGGACACACTCAATAGTTTGGTGGTTACCTGGAGAGGGGGGAGGATGGGGAAGGGAGAATTGCTGGGGGGAGTGGGAGTGGGCACCAGATATATAGTGATGGAAGGGGAGCTGATTCTGGGTGGTGGGCACATAGTGCGATGCATAGGTGATATGATGTGGACTTGTGCATCTGGAACCTATCTAATTGTTACCAACCAATGTCACCCCATTAAATTTAACAATTAAATTAAGAAAAAATAAAATAAATAAATAAAATAAAATACAGAATAATTACTCATAACTTTAAGACTTAAAGACTATGAAATTTAACATTTTGATGCATATCCTCCCAGTCTCTTTTTTTCTTTGCATATATTTACATACATAGTTCATATATTATACTACAATTTGTTTTGTGACATTTTTATTACATAGAAATATGTCATGATTGTCTTCCAGGTCATTAGTTGTTCCTTTCCACCCTTGTCTCCTATTCCTATTGTATGCATGCATTACTTCACTTAGTCATTCACCTTTTGAAGGAGTCTCTCTCTCTCTTAGTATTATAAAACCAATACTCCTTAAAATATTCTGGAAACTAAATTTTTACTCACCTCCATATCGTTCCATTAAACAAATTCAAAAGCTTGAATTGCTGGGGCTAAAGTTTTTGCCAAAAATTAAGATTCTTACCAAATTTGCCACCCAGAATCTTTAGCCAGTTTACATGCCTACTAGCAATGTATGTGACAACTTGTTTCTCCACATTCTTGCCTTGATTTCTCGAAAGGCTTAACTTCTTAACAATATGTGAGTGCTTTTGGCATGCCCTGCCCACAAATATCGTAAAAGTTCAATGCAGACCCAAGTCAGTATAACAAGAGCATCTCATTTCTTGTATTGGGGTTCAGCAAACTGCTTTTGCTCCTATGGGTTTCTTAAATATAATGAAGCAAGTTAGCAGTGTGTTCCTTGATGGTCTAGTGAGTTCCATGTAAACCCCAAGATGTCAACCAGGTATGATGTGGCCACTCAAGTCACTTGGATCCTAATGACTGATTAGGGTTCAGCAGGGAGAGTGGCCCCCATCACCAGACCAGAATAAATTGGACGACTCACCCAGTGATCTAGGCAAGGTGGCTCTGGCTCTGTCTCTGGCTTTCACCTGTTTTCCTGACCCAGCTTCCCTCCCTTCAAGCTTGTAGCTCAAGCAAGGGACACCGGGTTCCTCTTACCATACAGGACAGATCCAGTAGCCTCTGAGACCAGCCATCCTGAGAGAGTGTCCCCAGGCAGTAAAAGCTGATTGATTTGGTGCTGATACACAAAGTTCGGAGTGTTAATGATGACCCCCATACCTGCCCATAGATTTTTCTCTTTCTTTTCTTTTTCCATCCTTTTTTTAACTGCTCTAATTCAATCTGGCCAGATATTGAACTCATACGCGAACAGAGTTTATGCTCAGAATAACAATCTATTGATTTTGCAAGGTGCGATGAAGTTGCCGATGTGTGATGTTGACTGGATCGGGGAAGCTGGCTGCCTTGGTCTGGTCTCCCTGCTTTTCCTGTTATAAACCAAGCCCAGAAAAAGGTGGCGGCTGATGATTTGGAGGGCAGGCTGCTGCCTTGGAGACTATCCGCTGAGTAATCTGACCAGGAAGTAGATGCCCAGGGCTCTTCTCATCTGATTAGGCTCTGTTGTTGTGTATTTAGTAGCTATGAACCACTACTTTTCCATAATCCACTTGATGGATGCCTGCTATCTAACACTTCATTGTTTTGTTTGGGATTTGTTGCCTCCCTTTGCTCTGAGCACCCTTCTCTCACAAACTGTAAACTTCCCTTAGGCTTACTAAGCTAAACAGGTCTTAGGATATCTGTGTCTGTATCTATCTCTAACTCTATCTATCTATCTTTATATCATCTATATCTATATTTATACCCATATCCATATTTATACCTATCTATCTACCTATTTATCTTCATACTTGCCATCTAACTATCTTCAGGCTGCCCTTCAAGCTCACCATTAGGAATTTATATTGCTAGTAAGACCTAGGTTTAAATCTTAGTTCTGCTATTGAGGGTTTTTCTTTTCTTAGACTTGAACATTCTTTGCCTCAGTTTCGTCATCTGCAAAAAAAAAAAAAGTAGGTGTAATAATCTTCTCTCTCAGGGATTTATACAAGAATTATAGGAGAATATATTAAATCATCCTGCCATGCTGGGCCACAATTTTATACAAACCCAGAGGGCACAGGTCACATTCTGATCCGTAAATGGAAGCTATGGTTATTGTTGTTACTATTATTTTGTACTTCTTTCCTAAAACAGCCTTGAGTCATTAGGCAGGACTTTTATCCCCAAAGGGTGTTCTGGTGAATGTTGCTGATTACAGTTATACACGCCCTATGAGGGGTTAGCTGCCCTGCGCAGCCCCACGCCCACCTGTGGAGTGAAACTATATGGAAAACTAATGCTGTCAACTGTGGAGACTGCTCTGGGCCCTCCCCTTCTCTCTGTCTCTCTCTCTGTCAAAAAACAATAAAAATAAATCTTTTTTAAAAACTAAAAAACATTGTCAAAGCCCAGGTCCCACCCAGACGAAATAGTCACCATCTTAGAAAGGGGACACAGATGCCAGTGTGTTTCTGGCAGACCAGTTTGGGAAGCACTGGGTGAGCCTAAAGGGGGAAGGCAGTAAAGGCTGGACAGTGGCTTAGAGCCTCGCACAGTCCCTTCCTGCTATTTATTATCTGGTCCACTGTAGCGCTCCCTCCCTCGAGGACGGTTGCTGGAAATTTGCTGTGAGATTTGTTTTGTCCCATTGATCGTGATACTGCTAGATGCTGCTATCTATATCTTTTTCTAAGGCCGCCTTGCCCCATGCATCATGGGCCCAGCATCTGTTCTGTGTTTCTCTGGGAAGAATTCAGAAGATATTTTGCAAATACCGTAGTCAGAGCCTTCTGAAAGTGTAAACCAGAGTAAAAGTTGTCAATCACTCCGCCCCCAGCAGGCAGGACACCCTCCTCTGGCCTCTCTGTAATAAAGCAAGAAGACACAGGGGTCCCTTCAGTTCAAACCCTGGAAGACCCATGCAAAGCCCAGCAGCACAAATGCACCAGAAAGTGAAGCAGTGACCCAAAGATGACAAAAGTGGCTCAACTTATCTTTGACGCAGAGAGGACCTTAGACACTACCCTTTCTTAGGATGTCTACACACCACTCATGAGCTCTGCTGTTCCAGGACTCTGGAACTATGGGTTCTTTTTATTATTTGCATTTATTAAGAGGGGAATGGAGAAAGAAGAGCTGGGAGGACAGGGTGACCAACCAGTGTGAAGCACACCCTCAAGATGACCATTGTGGTGACAGGAAGTCTTGGAGGAGATGGGCATTTTGCCACGTGATCTCAATGGAGCTCGAAGCAGCAGGCTGTCCTCTTTTACTAGGGGTGGAAAGTGGTGGTGGAGATCCTTCGTGCCAGGCACAGGGCTCGGTGTTCTGTGCTCACTCGTTCTACTGGAACACCCATAGGACAGTGCGTGCTTCTCTGTTGATTCGACATTGTTTAAATTTTGATACCTAAATAGATAAAATAGGTAAGAGAAAGTACCTGCCACCCCTTGAGATTGGCCTTTTTAAATCCAGGTTGGAGTGGTTGGTTCCTAGGGCCCAGAAGGACTATCCCCTGGGAGGATGTATTATTGAGGAGGGCAGGACAGGCAGCTCCCCACATTAGAAAGAGGCCATGGTTTGTACGTTACAAAATTATCATTTGCTGTCCCTGGTATTTCTTTCCTTCAGGCTCTGCCATGTCTGTCTGTAGAATTTGCTCATTTCAGGAGGGATGTAGTCATGATCTATGTGAGCAAAGTCACTGTGGATAACAACACATTAGGTTTTGAAAATGGTCCTAGTTTCTTTATAGTCTCAAGATCAAGCAGGAAGAGCTAATATCCCTGAGTTTTCTAATATTCCTGAGTTTTTCTGATACTTACCTGGACCTTTTCTGAACTCCAGTATCAACCCCCTGGAGTCCAGTGATCTTTTCTGAATAGCAATCAGTATCTCCCTCCCATTCTGAAATCCAAGTTACCTCACTGCAAAAAAAATGGAAAGTGTTTATGTAACAAGCCATATGTAAAGGCACCTTACCTAGGTATCTAGCCTAGAGTAAATATTCAATATACATAAATTGAATTTGAAATGAATTGTCTTTAGAGAGAGATGTAATTACACTGGCTAAAAAGCAAATATCTTCTACCTTGGTCTGGGGCCTGTGCCAACACAAAGGAGTTGAACATGGCCACTGCTCTTTGGGAGGCCATGTTTTTGTGAGCAAAGCAATGCAAGGCCCAGCTTCAATTCACAGCATGGAATTGAAATAGCTTCTCCAGGCAGTTGTGATTTGCCTTTGCTCTGGGATTATCTTTGGGAAACAAGTCGTTTCTCCAAATACAAAGCACTCTACCCAAGATAGACCCAGCCCTTTCAGATCTGCTAAGTCCCCTGCTGAGTATTGTCATTTTGCCAATGTGTCCAAACTCTGATCACTGAAAACACTTGATGGAAGGCTAATACTGAAGAAAGAAGTTATAACAATGAGACATCCTTTCACTGCCCGCAGTCTCTCCATTTTCATAAACCAGGTCCACATTGAGTCAGATGAGTAATTTATAAAGTGCCATACTCAAACATTAAAATTTTATAGATGGAAAATTTCAGGAATCTAGCTTTTCCTTCCCTCTATTCTTTCCAATTGTTCTGCTATTGAGCCAAGGCAGTGTGGTGATTGCGTTACTAGGAATGTAATGACCTTATCAAGGAATGTAATTGTCCGGCTGTACTCAGCCTTGGGCAGACACCATCTGGAGGATGAGCATTTGGAGTCTCCACATGTTGGAGGGGATATTGACAAACTCATGCTGAAAGAGGCCTGGGAGAGAGGGACATGCCGGGACCAGAGCTAGGAACCAGCCATCTACAGTATAGCGAAAAGAGAGCTTAGAGATCCCGATAATTGTTTTCAAATAGTGGAAAGACCTTTGTGGGGGGAAAGGATAGACTTACCAGTCTTGCCCAGATGGCAGGATGGGACCCATAAGTGAGCATTACAGAGCAGAGAGTTTCAGCCTGGACTAGGAAAGACACATTTCACAACAAAGCTTGTCAACACAGAAGGAATTGTCCCGTAAACTGCAGGCAGCTTCGTCCCCAAGGTTTTTCAGCAGAAGCTGGACTGCCGCCGGGGAGTGAGTGTGGAGGGGTTCCTGGACACGTGTGGTGCCTGTGGGAGTCCACGGCTCCTTGTGCATCTTCTCCTCCTCCTCCTTCCTGTCCCATGAATCCACATTCCATTAGTATGTGCTTGTTGAGCAAGGCCCTGGATCGGAGACTCTCATACTGGCCTATCTTAGAGTTGCTTTGAAAACCTTTCAAAATCTCACTACTAAGACCTCACCCCAGACTAATTAAATAAAAATACCTGGGGATGGGGCCCAGGCCCCATATTTTTAAAGTTCACGGGTAATTTTAAAGGGAAACCTGAACTTGAAACCACTGGCCTCAGACAAGGAGAACATGTGATAATCACCCTGCTCCTCCCACCTCACAGGCCACTAACAGCTGCTAGTTGAACACACTGTGTAATACTGTTTTTTAAATAAAATTTAGTTTTGTCTTAATAAATTAGTAATATTTAAGCTTCGATCCTCCTAGATGGTTTTAGTAGTTTATATTCTTAGATTATTATAGCAGGTAATACTGGTATTAAAAGATATAAAGGGCACGGGGACATGTGATACACAATGAAAGTGATCCATTTTTGTGATGGATGTTGTACTGACGCTGACCTTGGTTTCCCCTTAAGCGCCTGTACTTGAACTGGCAAAGGGCCACCCTTCTCCCCCGCCCAGCCCAACATCGCTCTTCCAATCACTGGAGTACTGTTTTATGGCCAGGGGCCTAAACAGCTGCAATCCAGGCAGTTCTCCACTTTTTTAGAGTCTTTTGCAGGATGTAAGCACTTTGTTCCCATGTGAAGCTGGTTGTGAGCCAGGAAGAGGGAAGGCACATTCTCTGAAATGGAACAGAGGTAGGGGGATTATTTCGTTGGTATCATGAGACCTTCTAAAATCATGCTGTCCAATAGAAATATAATGAAAGCAATATATGGAATTTGAAAGTTTCCAGGAGCCACATTTTAAAAAGTAAAACTAACAGGTAAAATTAAATATTTTGAAGATTGATTTTATTGCTTTAAAGAAGGTGAGAGATAGAAAGGGGAGGGCCCAAAGCAGTCTCCATAGTTGTACATCATTAGTTGTGACATGGTTTCATTCCACCCTGGTGGCTGTGGGGCCACGCAGGGTGGGGACTGAATTAGGGGCCTCCTGCAAGAACCTTCACCGCTATCCTGGCAGGTATCAGTTGCACCACAGTTCAGCATATGGGTTTGCACGGGCCAGGGCCTGGATTCCATCCCTGGACCTCATGGTTACAAGTCAAGCACTCAACCTGCTAAGTTATCCTGGCATGTCTCAGGTGAAATTAATTTTAATAATACATTTTATTTAACCTAATATATTCTGAACATTATAATTTTAATATGTAAATGATTTTAAAATTATTACATTGGAAATTATTACATATTAATGAGATGTTGAGTATGATTTATATACTACAAAATCCCCTCATTTTTAGGTATAAGATTAGGTGATTTTTAGTAACTTTACAGAGTTGTGCAGCCATTACTACAACCTAATTTAAAAATAGTTCCATCACTCCAAAAAGAAGCTTTCAGCCCATTTGCTGTCATTCTCAGTTCTCATCCCCAACCCCAGGCAACCACTAATCTATTTCCTGTCCCTATAGCTTTAAAGGTAATCATAAAATATGCAACCTGCTGTGTTTGACTTCTCTTGTTTCCATAATGTTTTTGACATTCCTTCATGTTGTAGCATGTATCAGTACTTTGTTCCTTCCTATAGTTGAATAACATTCCATTTTATGGATATGCTACTTTCTATTTACCTTTTAACTGGTTAATGGACATTTGAGTTGTCTTTAGTCTTTAGCTCTTATGTATGAATAAAATTGTTAGGTATATTCAAGTTCAAACATTTGTGTAGACATATGTTTTCATTTCTCTTGGGTAGGTACCTAAGAATGGAATTGCTAGGTACCTGTTAACTCTGTTTAACATTTTAAAAACTTCAAAACTGCTTTTTATATAATGAGATATTGTACATTTAAAAAAACAAAATCAAAGCTTCAAAGTCTGGTGTATATTTTACACTTATGATACATCTCACGTTGGACTAGCCACATTCTAAAAGCTCAGTAGCAACATGAGGCGTGGGCTATTGTATTGGACAGTATAGATCAAGTGTCTTTGCACAGACATCCTATTCAAATCCTCAGACAGGACAGGAGAATGTGTTTTGCAGACCAGCACACTCACACACATGCACACATGTGCCCACACATCTCCACACACACGTATACACTCACTGTAAACACAAGCACAGCAGCTCTGCCCTCGTTACTCTTCATTCATGATTTATTCATTTGCCTTTACTAAATGTTGCAATAATTAGACTGTGCCAAATAAATAGGCTTTACAATAATTTATCCATCGCTTGCTGAAATAATCTTTCTCATGGGTCAGAAAGTGATAAATTAACAGAAGTATATTCCCCAAAATGAAGACATAAAACCTCATTAAGAGTTGATGGCAAATATTAAGAATGTGGAAAGACAACGAAGATTAGAAAGCTGAACATATTAAAAATCGTGTCGTAATTCTGGAGATCTCTATCGCTTGTCAGCAACAAGTATTCAGCCAATAAGCCTCTCTGCTGCTCCACTGGCTGCAGATTGGGGCTTCTGCACTTACTTACTCTATCACTTGGTCTCTTGGCTCTCTGAATCCCTAACAAATAGTATTGGATATAACTTTTGAGTCTCTAAAATCACCTACAGAGTACAGGTCCCAAGGTCATCAGATGGACTCCCCTTCAATATGCAGAGTCCAGGAAAGGCTGTTGAAGTTCAGTTTGGGGTTTTCTATACCACTTCAACAGTTAAGCTAAAGGCCATACAACTTTTCAGGAACTCTCTTTGCTTTCAGATCTAGATAGGCTTGTTTGAACCCTTCAAAGCGTATCAGGTACTGGATACATATTGACTAGGAATGTAGGAAGGTAGCCTTCCCACCTGTGCATTTATAGTAATGTTTATGGACAGAAATTTATAAGCTACCCTTTTTAAATTTTCAATTTTTATCTATTATAGCAATTAATAGATTATTTCACCTTTCTAAACTTAAATTTCATTGGTTTAATTCAGGAGTCACTTATGGGTACCTACGATGTGCCAGAAATGGGATAATTGCTGGGAATAATGAATGAATGAATGCTGAATGAATGAATCATGATTCATACTCTTGGGGAAAACAGATTAGCTAGAAACAGGAGGGGCACATGGTCATAACAATACACTAAGTTTGGCAAAATATTACACACAATATTGGATGTAGGAAAGAAAAAACAGACTAACTTTTGCGTGAGGGAGTTAGAAAAGGTATACCAGGGGAGGCAACCTTTGAATAGGCCTTGAAGGGTGAGTAGGAGATTTCTAGGTAGAGAAGGGGAGGAAAGGCTGAGAGGACGGCCTATAGCACTGGAGAAAAATGGCGCGTTGGATAGCAGTGATCAGCCTCGTGGATTGGGGGCTGGGTTGTGGAGTCAACTGAAGGAACTGAGATTAGAAAGGTGTAAAAAGGATGTTGGGCCAGACTAAAGAGTTTGGGCTTCATTGTGTAGCCAACAGTAAGAGTAAAAAGGACTCCTGGGAGAGGAAGAGTGAAAGCATTTAACCAAGACTAACCCTGAGATGAGCAGGAATGTATCAGCATGGAATCAGATTCCCAGTTCTAAGAGTCCTTCCAAGTCTAAAGTTCTCTGATTCTGTGAACGACCTGAAGTGTCATAATACTTCATAAGTAGACAAACATAATGAAAATGAAGGGAGCAGCTCATGGTTAAGGACGATCATGGAGTACTTATAGATGCCAGAAAGAAGGAAGGTCTTTTCAGCTCAGGTTTGGTTGGCATCTGTTTTTTCCAGCAACCCTAATTTTTGAAACACAAGGACTCAAATGGGGAATGCAGTACAGACATCACTGGCCAAACAGAGAAAGAGGAAAGAGACATCTCATTTCATCTCATTAAAGGCAGTATGGACCTCCGGGAGCACTTCATGTGACCTCTTGACTCCCTAAGGGGAGGGCACAGGAGACTGGATGTACACAAGTGTCCAACCTTGACTCACAACCTAAAATCCCAGCGTCCGCTAGTTTATAACCCTTTGGTGTCTGTGATCTAACGGCGCCTCTTGCTTTGTTCTGGCTTTTCTTCTCACTATGCTGTATATCCCCTGACAACAAGGAGAGTACACATACCACTTTACAGACATGCCCCCACCCCACTCAATAGAACGCTGTGTATAGCAGATGCTTACAATCTATTTCATAACCTAGGAAACAAAGGACAATGCTTTCAGTTTGGGGCGCTTTGTCAGTTTTGTCTCATGCCCAGCTATTGGGTAAGGGGTCAAAGCAAAGATGCCGACCAGCCTCTGCTACCCAGTCACGTCTGTCAGACCACTGAAACGTTCTTCTTGCGAGTACCCCGGGGTCTGAGACCAGTGAGCTCTGAGCCCTGGTGATTAGGTTGGAATTATTTTAAAAGTAGTTCCCTAAGAGAGTGTCGGCGTCCTTGACTAGACAGGAAATATCTACATTTCTCATGACCATTTGGTTCCCGAAAACTAGGCACTTTCAATATGTCTTAGTATTTCCAAATGGGTTATTTGATGATCTGCTCTAGGCTACTTACAAGCAGAATTTAGAGGCTATGTCTCAATTTCAGGCTTGTTCCTAGTTCCTTTATTCTTTTCTTTTTTCCATTAAAAAATGGTTAAAATTGCTGTTTTTCAGGCATGAATCACTCAGTGAACATATATCTGTATAGGACCTGCACAGTACTTAAGAGAACAAAATACAAGTGATTTTATTATACATTTGTATGATAAATGTTCCTATCCATGGAACAGACCATATGCTATATGAAATATTATAGAAGGGAGTCAGATAGTAAAACTGAAACACATGTAAAGATATTTCTGACTTAACCAGTTACTATAAAAGAAGGAAGAAATTAAAATATGGAAATGTAATTTACTACAAGGTGTTTGCAAGAGAGATACTTATAACCTACAACATGAGCTGAACTGTGTAAGCTTATAAGCGCCAAATGGAGGCTAGCTCAGGTCCCCTGAGGTCTAGTAACAAGCCTTGAGAAATCTAGGAAATGCCATCAGTATAAACCTGTGCAGGTAGAATATTGATCAGAAAAAAGCTGAATGCTACTTCTAGATTTACAAGAAACGTGGATAGTTCTTACAGGCCACAAATCATTAGCAAAACCTAAGACTTCCTGATAATTACTTTTGTCTTACATTTAAAGAAAAATGAACCTATGAAATCACAGTAGCTGCCTTTCTAATCGCCCTGCTTGGCCCACCCCTAGTCAAGTCCCTATCTAGTGATGACTGTGACCTTGAGAATTTGTCTCTGCTGCCTTTCTGGTATCCCTCCTCATCGACAACAACGTAAGTGCTCAGGAAAGTCTTGGTTGTGACAGTAATGATTGTGATGACACTAATAATGAGAGTGAACAGTTATTGAGCCCTTGCTCAATGCCAGAAAGTATGCTAAGTGCTTTTACATGGCTTTCCACAATGAATCTTTACCACAACTCTTTAAAGTATCCTATTGCTGTCTCTATTTTACAAATGCCTCACAGAGGCTGTTAACCTTATCCTACAGTAAGACCACACAGCAAGTAATGCAGAGACAGGATTTGTCTCCAAGTCCCGGGGCCATAACACTCTAGATTGCAGGTAAGCTCCCAGGGACCAGTGGAACCATCACAGGTACAGGTCTCTAACCCCAAGTGCCCCTTGGGACTGATTGAGACCATCTTCTCACTCCGTGGGGATGCAGCTGCTCAGAATTCCAATCCCCTTCTTCTGTGTCAGGATTCCTTTGCCTGGTCTTCAGGCAATTTCTTTCTGCACAAGTTCACAGCTTTAATAGATGGAAAAGATGAGTTTTTTTCCACATCCAAAAGGTTGGTTTGTTTTTTTTTAATATTATTTAGAAACATATTATTTAGAAATAATTTAGTAATTATTCTTTTCTTTTTTTCTTTAGTCCCAAACAACTGACTGAACTTTGGTCCATTTTTCTTCTTCAGAACTTTGAAACTCAAAGCATTCTTGTTTTCCAATGAAATTAAGAGTCTGCCCCTATTTCTTTACCTCATTACCTATGGCCATTAGAATGTAAGATACAAGATACCACCTGCCTCTTTAAGGTTTTGCAAGAAGGTTATTTCTTCATCTGCTTATTTAGCGGGACTTTAGGTATATAATTTTAAAACTGAAGTCAATATAAATCATATTCATGATCCAGTGGGGTAACAAGCAGGCAGTAGTTTCCACTTATAAAAATGGACAGGTCACATACTCACAGACTGACCATTCCCACTTCAGAAGCACTGGATTTAAACGTAATCCTCATAGCTCCATGGTTGGTGAGATCTCCAATATGATTCCAGGAGCCTCACTCGATACTCTCTAAACCAAAACTCACACGCCTATAGCAGCAGCCTGGCAGACAAAGTGAGTGAGTGGAGTGGGCTGAGAGTAAGGTGATAAATGACCTCTGACTCTCATCCTAGGCAATGGGACTAGGGAATGGCTGGATGCTCAGGAAGTGAGAGCACATGGCCATCTGAGGGGGAAGCAGATACTCAACTGCAGCTAATTAGTGCCACCAAAGCACCAGGCCTGTTGTCGCCAGATCTTCCTTTTTTCCCCCCAGAGCAGTTGGATATGCAGATATTTGTGGGTTGATGTTTCCTGACTTTTAAAAACATTGACTACCAATCCAAATTTAAACAAATACTTTTTCTTTTTTATTTATTTATTTATTTTTGACAGAGAGAGAGAGAGA
>PVKE010046060.1:0-12387 GCA_004027555.1 Craseonycteris thonglongyai | reverse complement strand
AGAGAATAGTGGTGGTGGTGGGGGGTGGTGGGGTGGGGGGGTGGGAGGGTTGGCCCTGAATAGGTGAAGGTAACCCCACTGCTTTCCCTTGGGCCCTAGTCTGTCTTAAAACCCTGAAACTGCCAACTACCTCATACCAAATCCAAAGTGGAGTTAATTCAACTGGGAAAAAAATATGAGCCACGTTTAAAAAGGCAATTCCCCCACACTTTGCCCCACACAAAAATAAATATCTTTTTGCAACACACCCTGTTAAAATTATTAAAGGAGGCTCCAGCAATATTTCCATGCCCAGGGGAAGAGTTCTATTACAAAGGTAGACAAAATGGGCACTTGAAAACTCCAACAAGGGGTCCTGGAAATGGCAGGGGAAACTGTGAGCTGTGGATGTAAAATAATTGACAATAAGTGGTCCAGACAAGCCCAACAGCTCAGCCTTCAGAGGGGAGTCTCTGTCACCCCATTCTCTTCAAAGGGGGGGATTCTGTGTGAAAGCAATTAGGTTGTTTGAGACTTGGAACTAAGACGTCTCAAAATTAAAATAAAACTATGGAAATCTAAAACCAATCAGTACTCAAAAGACTGATTAAGTCTGTCTTTGAACGTATAGATGCCTGAGCAATATTATTTGAGTTATTATATTCATGAGGATTCTGAGAAGTCTTATGGTGTTATTAAAGTTTTATGCGAAACGATTTTGCAAAGCTGTATTTGGTGTGAGCCAATGTGACAAGCACTTGAATAAACACTGTTTTTCCTCTGAGAGGTACATTTTTTTGTAGTTTCAAAATGGATTTAAAGAGTTGAGTCAGAAAGTGTTTTAAAAGGTGCGCTTATCCTTGCCGGTTTTGCATTTCTTAGTCTGAAGCTCCCAGCCCCCATCCCTACTCTGAAGTTTAAAAAGATGGTTTGACAGTACAAATTACTTTCTTTGTTTTCCATTTAACAGAGTTTGAGGTTTTTATAGGTGTATAAATTATTTTTATAACTAAATCTCTACAAGCTGTGGCATGGAGAGAAATAGTCAATGGCTATAAAATGTATGGTAAACCACTGCTAATAAAAATGCAAGTATTGACCATTTTAACAATCAAATAATTGCTTTTCCATATTATTAACTTAATTCTTTTTTAATCCATAAAGGCACATTTTATTAAAAGAGACCCTTATTTCAAGTGCATTGAGGCAGTTAAAAATCCAAAAACCTTTCCAGTATATAAATAAGGTACAAAAATTTGATTCATGGACATTAACATGAGTGTTTGCATATGAATAGATACATATGGGCATGCATCTTCATGAGATTGCCAAAGGAGAGATGTTACTTCATTTTTATTTATTTATCTTAACTTTAGAGAAAGGGTTCAAATTGTCACATTATGAACCTACTAACCCTCTTTGGGCTCCAATTTTCCTCATAAACTGGGATAATAATAGTATCTACTTATAGGGTTGTTGCAGGTATTAATTCAGTTAATAAAGGATCTAGAACAGTGACTGGCATTCAATCCATGTTACTCAGTATATAGCTAATGCTTAGCAGTTGCTTTATAATGAGCATTCTGGTAAGATAGACCTTTTCTAGAATTTGAATAAGATATGCTACTTTTGGTAGTACATGAGTAGCATTTTAGGAATTCTTATGAGAACTGGGTGTTACATTTATTTTTTAATTGATTGACAATGTTTAAAAATATGTAACTATGGCACGAGTAACCCAAAATGACATGCATTTAAGTGCTATCCACCTAGTTACTCAAATTTCTCCTTTCTCTCACCCTCCACAGCCTACCCATCAGCAAACTCTACTGATTCTCTACTTGCAAAATACCTCTGAAATTCACCAATTTCTCATCCTTGGTACCTACCCCTTAGCTAGACCCCCATCAGTCCTCAACAACATTCCCCCAACAGCCTTGACCTTCTCATTTCTAATCCCTATCTCCTATAGTAGTAGTAGTAGGGATGTTTTATTTTTTCTTCAGAATACATTAACTATTTTTTCCCCACTCTTTTTAAAAACTACTAAGGTATAATTGACATATAAAAAGCTGTACAGGGGAAGCTGGGATGGCTCAGCGGGTTAAGCGCTCGCTTTGAAGCCCTGGGGACCGAGGATCGAATCCCGGCACCAGCCCATGCAGACCCACATGATGAACTGGGGTGTGCCCCCACTTCAGTTCTTGCCAGGACCTATGTGGGAGGCTCCTGGCCCAGTTCCTGCCCTGCGCAGCCCCATGCCTGCCTGTGGAGTGAAACTATATGGAAAACTAATATCAACTATGGAGACTGCTCTGGGCCCTCCCCCTTCTCTCTGTCTCTCTCTGTCAAAAATCAATAAAATAAATCTTTAAAAAGCTGTACATATTTAATGTATATAACTTGATGAGTTTGGAGATAATTATACATTTATAAAAGCATCACTGCAATTGTCATAAACATATATTCATCATCTCCAAAAGTTTCCTCCTACCCTCTTTATTTATTATTATTTTTGTACCAAGAACACTTACAAGATTTATCCTTTTAGCATTTTTTTCAATTTTACAATACAATACTGTATTGTTAACTATAGGCACTATATTGTATAGTGGATCTCTGAGACTCATTCATAGAAATGATCTTTTAAACAGCAAATGAGATCATGTCACTCCCATCACAAAACCTATCCAGGGGGAAGCCGGGATGGCTCAGTGGGTTAGGCGCTCACTTTGCAGTCTCAGGGACCGAGGATCGAATCCTGGCCCCAGCCCGTGTGGACCCATATGCTGAACTGGGGAGTGCCCCCAGTTCAGTTCTCACCGGGGCGAGACCCCGACCCAGTTCCTGCCCTGTGCAGCCCCAAGCTCACCTGTGGAATGAAACTATGTGGAAAAACCAATGATGTGCAACTATGGAGACTGTTCTGGGCCCTCCCCCTTCTCTGTCTCTGACTCTATCTCTCTCTCTCTGTCAAAAACAATAAATAAATCTTAAAAAAAAAAAATTAAAAAAACAAACAAAAAAACAAAACCTATCCAGGCTTTTGCACTGTGTTTAGAATAAAATGCAAATTCCTTGCCATGGCCCATAAGGCTCTACAAGATCTGGTATTGTCTGTTTGTCCCACTTTATCTTGGGCCATTCTCTCCTGAATTCCTAAACACCAGTTCCTGGAACACGTCCATTCTTTTCTGTCTCCGGGCCTTTGCATAGAAATTCTGCTATGTGGATCATCCTTGTGCTTCTTCACTCCCCAAAGCCCAGCTGCTTTATGTCCTCCAGATTTTAGGTGAAATGTCACTTCCTCAGAAAAGCCTTCCTTGATCACCCTGTATAAAATAGAGCCCCTTTCTTATGCTTCTCGTCACATAGTCTGTATCTCTTTTACTTATTTTATTTTTCTGTAAATTTATTTCTGGTTCCCCAACCAGACTTTATGACCCATGAGCTCTGGGGCCATGTCTGTCTGGTTTCATCAGAGTGTGCCCAGCGCCTAGCACAGTGCCACATACACAGTGGGCACTCAGTAACATTTGCTGAATGAAAGTGTGGCCATGTTCAGCGTTATACTTTGTTATGAAATGTAAATAAAAATAATACTCATTTTGCTTTTCATCTTTTGACAGGATAAGAATTTGTTTCCCAACACTCTCAGGCATGTCTTTCCCCCTCCCCCCCTTTTTTTTAAGATTTATTTTATTGTTTTTGACACACAGAGAGATACAGAGAGAGACAGAGAGAAGGGGGAGGGCCCAGAGCAGTCTCCGTAGTTGTACATCATCGGTTTTCAACATACTATCATTCTATAGTTGGGCGCAGAGCTGCACAGGGTGGGAACTGGGTGGGGGGCCTCCCACACAGGAAGCACACCCCAGCGGAAATGGAGCTGGAGTGGGAAGCACACAGCAGTTCAACGTATGGGTCCTCGCGGGCTGGGATTTGATCCTCGAACCCTGGGGCTACAATGGGATGCTCAACCCACTGAGCAAGCCCAGATTCCCTGATTTCTTCCCACTTTTATGCCTTTACTTATTTGTTTCCTTTAGCCTGGATACCTGCTGCCCCACCACCACCTGCTGTGGATGAGGTCCCATCTCAAAGGCTGCCCTCTCCATGAACTTCCCTCTGGTTTGCCCGAAGGCTTATGTCCTTTATTGAATCTCCATATTACTCCTCAGTTGGGCCTTTGTAAAGGCTCTTACCTTGCTGAATGAAGGTTATGTGAAAATGGACCACAAACTTTCCCAAAGCCCATACAACCTTCCATCCCTGAGCAACCAAGCAGCATTGTTTATAAATAACACAGCCCTCAGTAAAAGTTGCTCAATTAATTTGTTTATAATGAAAAACGGAAAAAAAATCACTTAATTACCCAAATATTTTCAAATGTCCAGATGTTTCACTTCATGTAGGAAAAAAAGAAAACCGAATGACTGATCAAATGTCTTCCTCTTCATCTTTGTGGCTTAGAATTGTTTAAACACAGTTCCATGGTTCATTTCTTAGCTTAACTGTGTTCTCTCCCTTGCTCAAACAGTAAAAGTTTGCCTCCATCTAGTGCTGCCTCTTAAAAAAAGAATTATTTTAATTTAGTGTTACCTCTTTGAGGAAAGGCTGTTATTAATACTAAATAACAAATACCATGAAATGGAATTTGTTTTGTTCATTTTGTAAGAAGAGCCAAGGCAGACCCACTCGAAGAATTGTCATTCTCTCTATGCTGGGGTCAAAGGGCAGGTGACCTAGATTCTAACCTGAGGTTTGCAACGTAATGTGTTTGCAACTCTGCCTCCAAATTCCAAAGAAGGTCACAGTGAAATGAGTAAGGTTGGTGATGATGGCATTTTATTAACTTAAAAGAATGTGAGAAGTAATATGGCTTTCATTTTATAAGTTAACCAATGTTCTGTTTTTATTTCAAACATGTACAGTAATACCTTAGAATCCAAATGCCCCCAAACTCAAACAACTTGGAATCTGAACAAAAAAATCAAGCAAATTTTGCCACGGAATCCGACCACTGCTTTGGAATACAAATGCCAACTCATTGTTTGCATGGGACACATCAACTGTATGGCCTGTAGCTGTATCAAATGCCCACTCAACTTGGAAATCAAATGTTTTGGAGCTTGAACAGGGTTCTGGGATGGATTAAGTTCAAATTTCAAGACATCACTATACATAAATAGCTTATCACCTAGCTACACAAAATGAGGGCTGTGACTTTCTGGAGTGATGGCAATGATCTATGGATTACTCAGGGGCATACATTTGTTAGTACTCATAGAATCAAGCACTTAAGACCTGTGTATTTTCCTTTATAAATATCATGCAACAATTAAAAAGAAAAAGATAAGAAATGGCTGGATGGCTCAGCGGGTTGACTGTTTGTCTTGCAGCCCCGGGGCCTGAGGATTGTATCCCAGCCCAGGTCCGTGCAGAGCCGTATGCTGAGGTGCGGTGTGCCCCCAGTTTGGTTTTCTCTTGGGTGAGCTTCACATGTGGGAGGCCCTGGCCTGGTTCCTGCCCTGCTCAGCCCTGCATCCACCTGTGGAGTGAAACTATATAAAAAACTAGTGGTGTACAACTATGGAGGCTGCTCTGGGCCCTCCCCCTTCTCTCTGGGTCTCTCTGTCAAAAATAATAAAAGTAAATTAAAAAAAAAGGTAACACATGGGTACAGAAAAAAGTCAAGTAGTATGGAATTGGATAAAGAAAAAAGGAACAGAAAAATTGCACAGGCAATTCATACACAATGTGGCCCATGACCAGAATCATCTGAGAGCTTGTTTAGCCATGAAGACCTTCCATTCTCACCAGGGACCAGCTGAACTAGGATCCATAGTTTATCCAGGTTCCCAGGTAATTTGTCTATATATTAATATTCAAGTTTGAGAAGCCTTGTCCAAAAATAAAATTGGGACCACAGTTATGTGCATGCTGATATTCATCTTAACTGTGCTGCACTGTTTACATCTTATTTTGGTTAAAATGTAGCCATTTTCTCGCTTGCCCCACTTGGCAGCACCTCCCCTTCTTCCTGTACTTCACAGCATCCTGGGCTTGTGACTGGTGCTGGAAGCTGTCATTCAAGGCTCGATTTTGTACACAGCTGTGCTCTGGTCTGGCTGAATGAGCCCAGGGAAACCACTTAACTTCTGTGCACTTCTGTTTACTCTTCTTTACAAAAGACATAATGGCACTGGGTTACCCGGAGCTTAAATTAATTAATGTTTATAGAGCACTTCAAGCCTTGGGGATAAAAGCCCCTTTGAAACTGCGTGTAATTACCATTATGACTAATGAAGCTCACTGTGAGCCCCTCCCCCACACTGAAGGGCAGGGAGCTGCCCTGCGTAACATTATCCAGAGAAGATGGAAATTTAACTCGAGTGTCATTTTCCTTCTTTGGTCACTCTGTTAATGTTTTCAGGCTCTCTCTCTCTTTTCTTCTTCTTTTTTTACAGACTGGATGCAGATGAATTAAGTCAAGTGGGTGTATGGTGAAACAAGCAAAGTATGTTTCAAACGTGGAGTCCTTGTCTAGCCTCACATACTGCACTTTTGTTATTTCCTTGGTTCGGAAGTGAGATCCGAATTAGCAGGGGGTAGGGGACTGGGATGGGGGATTAGGGTGGGGGTAGGGGGTTATTATTTAGTCTTGGGGTTGATCAACTTTCAGGAACACATTTAATGCCCATTGCAGTAGAGAAGACATCCTCAATAGGTTCTCTGCCCTGGGAACACCACAGTTTAAAAGAACAGATGCATCTCCAAATGGCAAACTCAGCAAACTCAACAAATGACAATGTTTAAAGGCAGACCCCTGTTCTTAACATACATTATATTGCAAATGAGTCACTGTTGAAAATTTTAAATTACTCTTTATTCATTTCTATGGTCTATGTCTCAGATTGTCACTGTGAGCTTGACTCCGGAGGTCATGAGCAATGCAGATGCAGAAAGTCAATGAAGTAGCCACAGTGCCTTTGATAATTGATTTTTAAAACAATGTGTTATTTGAGTTTGGGGAAATCTCCTAGTTATGTGTACTAAGAGTAAATTGCTACTTTATCTGTTTGAAATAATTTTGAAGAGAGATATAGTTGTTTGAAAGGGTCTTTTAAGGATAAATTCACATTTGTCAATGGTGTATTATCACTGAGAGATAAAGATACCTAAGGGTAAGAGTTCCTGAATGAAGCCTCTGGACTGGTCTGTGCAGAAAGGGTGAAGTCAACACCAGTGGTTCAAGGAGTTAGTCCACAGCACAGGCCACCCTTGGAAGAGGAAGAATCACTGAAATAAAGTGCAAGCAATGTCTTAACTTTTAAATTCCTAGATTTGGGCACTGCTTTGACAGTTTTTTGAAAACAGGCTTCACCCCTTAAATTTAGTATCCCTCAGAAAGGTTTAAGGCCTTAACTCAGGGGTGGTGAACAACTGTTCTCTGAAATCCAGCATCAGAGTCCTAGAGATGAATACACCAAGTCAGTTATGAACATAAATGTGAAATTCACTTGTAGGGCATTGGTCAATTTAAGAGGCATTCCTGAGAACCTCCTTTGTCTCGTAGAATAAAACTGATTCCTTGCCCTTAAGGGACTTGTGATTTAGCCATAGAACCAAGATGAACAGGTTCATGTTTGTCCCTTCTACTAGAGGAACTCTATGAGGGTTGGAGCTGGGTCTATGCACTCACTCCTGGGGTCTTAGTGAATAGTGAAGTGAAATACATAGTGAATAATGAAGCAGAGAGGGAGGGAGAAAAGGAGGCAGGGAGGAAGGGAGAAAGGAAGGAAGGAAGGAAGGAAGGAAGGAAGGGAGGGAGGGAGGGAGGGAGGGAGGAAGGAAGGAAGGAAGACAAAGAAAGAAAAAAAAAGAAAGAAAAAGAGAAAGAAAGAGAGAAAGAAAGAAAGAAAGAAAGAAAGAAAGAAAGAAAGAAAGAAAAAGAAAATGAAACTATCAATGTTATTCAAATAGAAGTCAGTTACTATGGGTAGATTTCAGGAAAGAGGGAGGAATTGAACAGGCATTCAATGGTAAGACGAGTTTGGAGAAACAAATGGGAAAAGCAATAACATTCTAATGGAAGAAAATAACATGAATATGGATGAAAATGAATATGGATGAGATGGGGATTAGCAGATTTAGAAAAGAGAGTGGGGCCAATTTATAGGCATTTGGGTATAAAAAAAAAATGAGTTACTCTGTGTCAGGTCATGTCCACATAATAATGAGAATCTAATTAAAATTGAAAAAAAAAATCCAGATATTTCCCCCCAAAATGAATATTTGTAATATGTGGAGAATGATATGAAAATATTAATTAGACTAAAATTTTCTAAACTTTTAATAAAGACTGGTGGAAAATCCCAGAGAGGTTTTGCTATTTATATATTCATGCTAGATAAGTTTTTAATTAATTTTTGAAGTAATTTGTACCTTACCACAGGCATAACTAGTATGTTCATAAAATTCAAACCATTTTTTTTTTAATGGCAACTAAAGTATTTTGCAGTTGACATATTCAAAATCAGGAGAACAGGAAAAGAAAGTAGTTAAAATTGTTGAAAACCTGTCTGTAAATCATTGGCCAGCGTAGAATTTGACCCCTGGGTTCTCTAGATGTGAGTTGAAAACTGCATGCCTTCTCTGCTCTTTGAATATAAAAATCTCTACTGTGGGACAATAAGGAAAAACACACAATTTATCACATAACTTACAGAGCACTCTGGTTGCCTAACCCGCTACTGGACTTTCAGTACAAGACAGAGCCAATTCAGTGAGCAAAGTGTAAGGAGCTTTTGACTTGGTCTGGACAAAGTCTTTGAGTCTTCAGACAGGCAAATCTAAAAATAATAGTATGAGTAAAGTGTGAACTTTCCCATTCATCTTAATGGGGTTGTCAGTGATGATGTTTAATTATATTACTGGTAGCCATTTGATGGCAGTTATGGAACTCAGAGGCCAGCAATTAGTGGTGACTTCTAGCCCAATGAAATGCCTCCAGTTTTGTGATTGTTGTAATGATTGTTCGCTAAGCAGAAGGTCAGTTAAAGTCTTTTTGATCCCAGTCAATCGCCTTAGTCTTTGAGTCATTAGCTTCTTAATAACCATCAAATCCTCTGCTCAGCTAGATCTATCTTAGGTGTGTTGGTCATTCTCACCAGATGAACCAAATAATTTTACATTTCTGATTGTGACTTCATAAAGAAAATAACAAAATATAATTAAGAAATGACCCCTGAGCAAGTTAGGTTTCTGTGTGTGTGTGTGTGTGTGTGTGTGTGTGTGTGTGTGTGTGTAACTGCCCCTTCTCTCTCTCTTCAGGGGAACCGCATCCAGTTCATCAACCTGGTGAACACTCAGTGAGGTTGAGTCACCATTCACAGGAAAAGCTCTCAGAAAAACACAGCACATGCCCCACTCATTCCTTTTCCCCTTCATCTATTCATTGCACAAAGTAGGTTTTCAATGCTACTGTGTGCCAGACAATGGTATAGAATAAATTTGACCAACAAGATTCTTGGAGCTTATAGTATACAAGTGAACAATTTAGAATTTACTTATGTAATTCTAGCATATGAATAAATCATTTAGAATTTACTCATAGAAGATTGATAAAGGCTGTAATGACGATAAAGCAGGCCACTCAGGTCTATGAGAGCCTTATATTAGCTCAGCACTGAACAAGAGAAATATCATGTGGGCCAAAATATGTTACCTGTCATTTTAAATTTCCTGGTGGTCACATTAAGTAAAGAGAAACAAAATTAAATTTTAATAACAAAGTTTAACTCAATATATCCAAAATAAAATTTCAACATGTGGTCAATAGAAAAATTATTAATGTGATTTTTTTACATTCTTTTTTTTATACTGTCTTCAACATCCAGTGTATACTTTATATATATGGCATCTCTGAAGTTCTCAACATCTACATATGACTAGTGGCTACTATGTTGGATAGTACAGTTTTAGATAGTGGATGAAGAGGGACTGTCTACCACCCAAATAACAAGAAAGAGCCAGCTATGGAGAGATATACCTTCCAGATTGAGAGATCAGCAAGTGCAAAGGCTCTGATGCAGGGCTGTTTTTAACCAAATTTGAATTGAATTGTAAAGTAAGAAGACAAATATAGCTATTCAATTTATAATATCATATGCAGCCCTGCTAAATGGTTTAAGACCAAACTTTTTTTTTTTAATTCTCTTGTAATACAACAAGCCATCATTTATTGTGCACCTAAATGAAATGATCTATTTACCTCAGTTTAATAGCCTGGTTACAATAAAAGTGCAAAACAAAACTTTTTCCTTCCTGTACTGGCTAAGTGAATGCACCTTGAATATATATATTTTTTTCTTTTGCCTTCAAACATGCAAATTCATCACAGTCTGGTGTATATTTTACTGAAAAATACACTAATTGTAGATTCTAGATTCTAATAGCATTATCTATCTTCAGGACAGGACTTTGTAAAAAATACATCTGGGTACCATTGCTCGTGTTTCATCTTTGTCTGGAGGCAGGCCATTTTTGACCCCTCAGTTAGCCTAGCAACATAATGAATTAATTAGAAACAAAGGTATGCTATACATAGAAAATGAAAACTCACACAGAGAAACACTTAAAAAGAGTCATTAAATGCGTTTTAAAATAAAATGTCTGGAACATACTTTTTATGCCAAATACCGTAAGTATTCTCATATTTGTATGATACTTGTTTGATGTATGTATTTATTTGGATTCCTCCAGAAGCCAACTCTGAGAAATGGATACCAGTGCAAGAAGTTTATTTGGGAGATGATCCCAGGAAGCAGAGGTAGGAAGGGGGAAAGGAAGCTAATACCAGGTGCTAACAAGGCAGTCACTGTCATGGTTACCTGGAACCTACTCTAACTGGACCTATGGCACTCTGGGATTTGTGTAGAACCTGCTTCAGGGGCAAGGGTTCAACTCTTGTCAGTCACAGATTGGGTTGCTCCTGGGCTGCAGAGAGGATGCTAATACCCTAACACTTGTGACCGGATTCCCACAAGGGCAGAGAGGACTCCAGTGCCCAGGAAAATACCTCAGGCCAAGGGACATATGAAGCTGCCAGAAAGTATTCAGCCATGTCACCATTCTCATTATATTGACAATGGCTGGATTTTTCTTAGACCGTTCCCTGTAGATAGGTGTTGGCAGTTGGAAGTTGAATGGTGTGAACAGGAATGGAAAAAAACAAATAAATCTGGACAAGTCATTGATGAGAGTAGCTGAGGAACAGAAATTCATTCAAAAGCTTACCTTTAGCACCGAATACTGTAATTTAAGTGTACCTTACATCGATGAGCACATCATCTTTTACAAAGGACATTCATTTATGTTCTTTCACTCGAACCTTACAAGGACCACAAGGAATGGGTTGAGCAGGTTTTACTATTTATATCTTACAGAGAGGGATCTCAGGTTCGTGGGGACTCATGCTCACAGATGGTAAAGAAGCATTTCAGGTTCTAGTAGAAACTGTGATTGACTTGTTAGTACCCCCATCCATTCTCTACCCGCCACCATGCAACTATGCACTTAGCACTTCCCATGGAATTGATCTCAATCTGAGCTATGGGATAGGCCTTGATTGGCCAAAAACCAATCAAGTCTTTGTGTTCTTATTTACATAGTTATTTGTTCAGTTCAGTCAGAGCAAAGTGAAGGACTGTACACTAAATGCCTGGGATCATAGAAAGAGATTTCTTTATCTATTTTTAAATTTTGCATGTGTGTGAAAAATATATGTAGCACGTTAGTGGGTGGCAGCCATCATGTGAGCATGAGGCACCGAGACTTAGGGTGAAGCTGATGTTGCAGATGGCAGAAAAGATGAAAACAAAAAAAAGGCAAAAATAAAAACAAGGTTCTTGGTGACATTGGTGACTCACTGGATAAAACTATGCTAAAACTAAGCAACTCATTTTATTGTTTAGGAAAGCCGTTTGGAGTTAGATTTCAAACACTTGCAGTTGGGAACATTCTATTTGACTCTTCGCTTGTTGTTCTATACCAAATGCCCCAAGTCAGCCTAGAAAAAAATAACTTAGACTTCCTGTATGTAAAACCTAGAGGGCTTTTACGTGTCATTTGCACAGCGTGTTCATCTAACTTTGAAGTTTTTCATTTTCACTTGAAGTCTACATTATAGCTTGGAGACCAGCTCTGTGTTAGAGATTGAAGTGCAAAAATTTTAGTATTATAGATGATGAATGAAAATTGGGGCAGCCAGAGTGGCTCAGAGGTTTAATCACTTGCTTTGCAGCCTTGGGGACCAAAGTTTGAATTCTGCCCTGGTCCGTGCAGACCCATATGCTGAACTGGGGTGTGCTTTCCATGCAGGAGGCCCTTAGTTCAGTTCTGGCC